>LPNX011088284.1:2230-82235 GCA_001517045.1 Pseudotsuga menziesii
ACCTACCCAGCTAGTACCTATATTGTCAGCAGTTACAGTCAACATGGATTCATAAATGGCATGCTCTGGATAAAGCAGCTCAATGCTGGCCTTGTTCAAAGCAATGGCACATAACTTAATAAAGTCTAAGTGATAAAGTACTTGGAAAGGTTGTCAAGCATAGGTAGGTGTTGGTAATGTGGTAGTTCTTAGCTAAAGGTATTGGCGGGTTGTGAAAGAAGAGGTGTAGTCTACCTATAAGTAATCCTGGATGACAAAGTCTTCGGGAAGAATGTCTGGAAGTACTTCATAATTGTGAAGTGTTGGCCATGCCTAAAGATTATGACAGTTGGTGTCATAGTCATGATTGAAACTTTGATAATAGATTCAAGTGAAACCCATGCCAAAGCCGCAACTGATGAGAATATGCAACCAATGGGAATGTTAAATGTTTGTGAACTCGATATATCAAGTTGGGGATGGGCACACTTCATTGCTGCATATTTATAGGCCGAGTCACAGGAAAGCAGTAAGATATATTTCCATAGGATTTTGCTAGAATGACAAAAAAGATAACAATCAACATGTGTAGACAATACATGGAGGTGCTGATAGACAACGGGAGCACTTAGGAAACACATAACTTGTCCATGATCTTTTTGTATTTTTCACTTCGTTAAGGATTTGAAACCAATGTTTCGATCATGAATCTTTCTCACTTCAGGGAAGTAGAGATAGAAAGAAGTTTTATGAAGAAACCAACATGACACCTCATAACTTGTTGCGACAGTACTCCACAATGTCTTATGGGTTATCTTGGAGAGAAGATCGAAAGAGATCAAATTGACATAAGAGATACTTGGAAGAGTTGTTTCATGGTACCCATGAGAAACACCCACACAATTTCGAGATATTTTTAAAAAACAAAATATTTCCTTTCGTCGCTTAAGCGACGGTTCTACCTGTCGCTTATGCGACACTTACTTCTTTTTACCGCTTCTTCTTACCGTCGCTTATTCGACGTTTACCTTTTTTTCCGTCGCTTAAGCGACGCCTGAACCTGTCGGTTAGGCGACGCCTATGTCCGGAATGTGTCGGTTAAGCGACGCCTGTAAGTGTAAATGTTGTTAAATTTTTTTGTGATCGTCGCTTAATAAGTGTCGGATAACCGACGATGTACATTCAACCGAAGGTTAGTTAAGTGTCGCTTAACCGACGGTTACTTAGGTGTCAGATAACCGATGACAAGTTTCCGACGCTTAGGAAAAAATCAAAGTGTCGTACATGCGATAGGATAGTGTCGAAAATCCGACATGACGGCCGTCGGATTTTTGGTCGAAATGTAGTAGTGTGCACCTTCCTGCTGAGTGCATCAACTACCTTATTTCTCTTTTCCCTTTATGTGCTTGATTTCAAAATCAAACTCACATAAAAACTCCAGCCATCTCGCTTGCCTAGCATTCAGAGTAGGCTGATCAAATAGATATTTCAGACCGCAATGGTATGTCCTGAGCTCAAATCTTCTACCCATCAAGTAATGCCTCCACATCTTAAGGGCATGTACTATGGCTACAAGCTCTAGATCATGAGTGGCATAGTTCTTCTCATGCTCCTTCAGCTTTCTTGACTCGTAACATATCACGTGGTTGTCTTGCATACGGACTCCTCCAAGCCCTTGTCCGCATGCATCGGTACACACCACAAAATATTTCTCTGGGTCTATAAATTTCAATACTGGTGCACTAGTGAGAAGATTTTTCAACTGTTGGAAGCTTTCTTCACACCTCGACGTCCATTCAAACTTTATCCCCTTCTTTTGCAAAGAAGTGATGGCATGTGCAACTTTGGAGAATCCTTCAATGAATCTCCTGTAGTATCCTGCAAGTCCCATAAAAGATCTCACATCTGTCACATTCCTTGGAGTAGGCCAATTCATAATGGCTTCAATCTTTTCAGGGTCCACATATATACCCTCTTTTGAGAGAATGTGACCCAAATACTGAATTCTATCTCTATAGAAGTCACACTTGCTCAGCTTTGCATACAGCTGATGCTCCCTGAGCAATTGCAATGTCAATCTCAAATGCTCTTCATGCTCTTCCTCATTCTTAGAATAAATAAGAATGTCATCAAGGAAAACAAGAACAAACTTGTCCAAATACTAGCTGAAGACACTATTCATAAGGCACATAAATGTAGTGGGTGCACTTGTGAGACCAAATGGTACCACTAAAAACTCATAATGTCCATAGCTTGTTCTGAAGGTTGTCTTGTGAATGTCTTCATCCTTGATTCTCACCTGATGGTAACCAGACCTCAAGTCAATCTTGGAAAATGCCTTTTCTCCTCTCATTTGATCAAAGAGGTCATCGATCCTAGGCAAAGTATATTTGTTCTTCACAATGACTTTGTTCAGCTGTCTGTAATCAATACACAACCTGAGTGTACCATTTTTCTTCTTTACAAATAGAACTGGTGCTCCCCAAGGAGACACACTCGGCGTGATATACTTCTTTTCCAACAACTCTTGTAGTTGCATCTTCAGTTCTAGCATCTCTGGTATACTCATGCTGTAGGGTGTCTTGGACATTGGTGTTGCTCCTGGCAAAAGTTCAATGGTGAAATCAATGTCCCTCTTTGGAGGAAGCCCTGGAATCTCATCAGGAAACACGTCCTTGTATTCCTGTAACACCTGATAGTCCTTCAACCTAAAAGTTTCATCCTCTATTGCCTCCAAAATATGAGTTGCATACAACTGGCAACCTTTCCTATAGAACTTCTTCAACTGCATTGCTGAAACCTGCCTTACTGAAATCTCCTTTGGAATACCTTTTACCACTATTGGGTTCCCTTCTTCATCCATGCATTCGAAAGTATTATTGTAACAATCAAGCTTTACCCTGTGAGATTCTAACCAATCCATTCCAATGAGAACATCATAGGAACCAAGTAGTAGAACATTCAGATCTACATAAGTGACCAATCCATTCATGACCAATGGACATTTCTCTACCACTTCACGAACCTTTCTCTTAGTTCCAGTGGCTAGCTGAACTAACCAAGATTTTCTATGCTTTGCTTTTTTTAAAAGCACAAATCTCCACTACTCTAGGAGTAATGTAACTGTGAGTAGAACCGGGGTCAATCAAAATAGAAACAGATTGTTCAACAATGTTACTTGCAACTTCAACCACAGTTGACTGGTGATCTGCCTGGTGGTCCTCTAGTGCTGCATAAATCCTAGGGATTTCCCTTGCCACTTGACCCACTGTTTCTGCTTCTTGAATGTTGTATGCTGGCCTTGCACTCTCATTCTCGAGTGGACAACTTCTGTGCATGTGGGGTCCTCCACATTTCCAACATTGGAGTGGTCCTCTATTCTGTTGTGGATCTTTAGGCTTTTCTCCTATCACTCCAATTGGCTTACTCGCAGCTTGGGATGGCTGCTTCTGCTGATTCCTGAAGTTCGAAGGTCTGAAACCTTTCTTTCTTTGGTCAAACTTCTCATTCTTCTTGTCCTTCCATACCTTATGGTAATCAGGTTTACCTTTGCTTTGCTCACAACAATACTTAGCCTTCCTTATGGCATCTTCAAGAGTTCTAGGTTCATAAAACTCAATTCTATCTTTGTAAGACTGAGGCAATCCACTAAGAAAATGTTGGACCTTCACCTTCTCATCTTTGATATACCTGACATACCTGACATACCTCAACAGCTCCAAGAACTTATTTGCATACTCTTCCATGGTCTGCTGTCCCAATCTTAGCTCATGGAACTCCTTAATCTTGTCATCATAATACCTGTGAGAGAGGTATTTCCGCTTGAAATACTCCTTGAACTGTTTCCACTTAAGTCTCCTTTCACTGATCCTCTTTACTTGCTTGAAGTGCTCCCACCAAATGGATGCCCTTCCATTCATATTGAATATGGCAACCCTTGCCTTCATGTTTCCTGAATAATCCTAAACTTGGAAGTACTTTTTTATCCCAAGAAGCCAAGCTTCAGCCTCTTGTCCAGTCTTTACCTCACTGTCAAATGTAGGAGGTTTAGCCTTCTTAAATTCATCCCGAGAGCGATCCCTATGGTGCCTCTTTCTCTTTCCCTTGCGAGAAGAAGAGCTTGAATCCCCACTGGATTCTTTAGAGTCAGATGATCTACCAGAAGACCTTCTTCTTCTCCTAGTACTGCTCTTACTGCCTTCTGGATTTACTATACCCTGTCCAGAGTCTATCTTTCTTTGCAAGTCTATCAAACTTTGCAACATAGAAACATTCAACTGATGCTGCTCTTCCTATGCTTTAATCAAGCTTCTCATGGTGGCCACAATATCTGGCGGTGTCTCTTGGAATGTCCTTCCATTAGACTCTATGTCATCATTTCCAACTCAGACATTTTCTCCCATGGCATCTCGTGCACGCTCATAGGAATCTCGAGCATCATATCCGTCATGGGTTCTCATGGCTGAACCACAACTTACTTTACCCTGTTAGCTGCATAACATTTACACAAATAAAAATTACTTACCTTCTCTTGGAAAAATCATATAATTAAAATTTTTTTCTTTTCCAAAACACATAGTTTTCTTCCTCAAAGAATGACTGTCTCAGGGGGTGACTGTCTCAGGGGGACGACGAGGGTCAAGGGGGCTTGCCCCCTTGTGGTTTTTGCCACTGTAGGGCGGGTCGAGGGTAGCGTCCTCATTTTTTTTTTTGTAAAACATTGATTTTCACACAATCTAGCACATTAGATCGCTGTCGTTTTCCTCCTTCTCGACCCTGTAAATTTACTTAAAAACTGCTGAAAATCCCACTAAAAAACTGTTGAAATCCACTGAAAAATCCCACTAAAAACTCAATTTTTTGTTGTTGTTGTTGTATCGGATCTCTTCCCAACTAGCAATCCAATGTATCGGATCACTAGTTGACTACATTTTCGATGCCTCGATGGACCGATATTCATGTGTCTTCCGACACACATCGGCTGACCAATCCTCTATTTTTTTTTCCGACGTTTCGGACCGATCTTCCTCTAGCTTTCGATACACATCGGTTGACCGATCCTCTATTTTCTTCTGACATTTTGGATTGATCTTCCTGTAGCTTCTGACACATCGGCTGACCGATCCTCTATTTTCTTTCGACGTTTCCTGTCCTTAGAAAATTTTTCAGAAAAAATTCTTCTTTCTTCCACCACCACGTCAGTTGCTCGATCATCTATCCTTTTTCGACGCTTTGGCTTCCTTCAGGCGAGCCTTGTCAACACCTAGGCTCCACTTCAGCGAAAAAACTTTCGACGATTTCGATACTTTGAGAATTTTTCAGAAAATTTATTTTTATCCTCTTCTTCTTCCTGCCACCGTGTCGACTCCCTTCACATTTTCCCCTATGGCATCATCGGAAGTCCTTCTAGCTAACTGAGCCGACGTATCAGCTGACTTCAGCTAATGCCTTCCGATGATTTCGATACTTCAAAAAAAATTCATGTTTTTCTCTTCGGTTCCCTTGTTGGCTATGTCTCGGCTCAACCCAGCCGAGACCATCGGCTCCTCTCAGTCGAGACCCTCGACTCCACTCAACCGAGACCACCGACAAATTTCAATCTTGGACAACAATTTTTTTTTGAAATTTTTTTTTTGCCTATTCCTTGTTGGGTGGACTTCTGCCTAGGTTATCTGGTGTATCAAATGAGCTTCTGGCTAAGTCATCTGATGTATCAGATGGGCTTCAGCCTAAGCCATCTAATAATTCTCATACTTAGAATTTTTTGAAATTTCCTATCATTTTCTCTGATTTCTCATTTTTCCCTTGTTGGGTAGAGGGTAACTTGACTCTGTCACTGATTCTTCATGGCCCATTGAGGCCCATGCTGCAACATGAGCTCTGATACCACACTGTAACGTCCCCGACCCTCCGATCGACAAAGAGGATGCTACCATACCATTAACTATACGGGAAACTAGCCCCATGAACATGTACATACATAACAATTGACTGAAATGCTTTAAAGTAAACCATGCAGAGATGCATAATTATTCAACATACAGCCGAAGAAAAATATACATTTAGGCATTCAACATGTTCATCATAATTCATTAAACATCAAATATGATTGCAAAGATTGAACACAAGAATACTTATCTTATGAATAATTTGTCCTGCAACCAACTACGTCGCTGCAACGTTCCACCCAACCATAGGCGAGTGTGCTCCTTAATCTCTCAGCAACACTGCCACCCACGAGCTGGGAATGATTTCCCCAAGGAATAAGGAACTAAGCAGGCTCACAGATGGCCAAAGATACACAAATCAGCGAAGCCAACATAGTTGGGTTTATCAGGCCATCAGGGAGCTGGGAAAAGCTGAATGCTAAGCTGGTGTAACGTCTCCGTCCCTCCGATCGACAAAGAGAATGCTACCATACCATTAACTATACGGGCAACTAGCCCCATGAACATGTACATACATAAAAATTGATCGAAATGCTTTGAAGTAAAACATGCAGAGATGCATAATTATTCACCATACAACGGAAATAAAATATACATTCAGGCATTCAACATGTTCATCATAATTTGTTAAACATCAAATATGATTGCAGAGATTGAACACAAGAATACTTATCTTATGAAGAATTTGTCCTGCAATGAGCTATGTTGCTGCAACGTTCCACCCAACCATAAGCTAGTGTGCTCCTTAATCTCTCAGCAACACTGCCACCCCCAAGCTGGGCATGATTCCCCCAAGGAATAAGGAACTAAGCAGGCTCACACATGGCCAAAGATACACAAATCAGCCAAGCCAACATAGTTGGTTTTATCAGGCCATTAGGGAGATGGGAAAAGCTGAATGCTAAGTTGGTGGGCTCATTGAAGAGCTAAGGACACCTACACCAGAACTAGCCCTGACTTCTAGGACACCCACACACACCAAACACAAGGAATTAGTCCCTTCTCTGCTACACAGTCCCTCGGGCCCTGACTTCCCTTCCAGTGGTATTCAGGGGTTATGGAGAAGAAATCCAACCCTCTAGCTTTGTCTATGTGGCTCCCAAACACACCAGGTTTATCAAGCATACCACACCTCTATTGCCACTCCAACACAGTCCAAAGACCAACCACTGCATACACACAACAAAACAAGCAATTCACAGCTCTGACTGGGAAATTTGATTCCTGAGTCATTCTTGGCCCTATCATGGCCAAAACGACCCAATAAGAACCCACAACAACCCAAAATGAAAATGTACCCACAACAAACCAAAATCATGGAAAAACAATAGCGATTTCTCAGCTACGTGAGGAAGGAAAAACAATCCGCGTGGAGGTGAATTCCAAGCTTGCGTGCGAGTGTAAAATGTCTAGGAACCCCAATCATAATTGAGAACCCACACAACCCAGAACGTGAATGGCACCTACACAGGAAAATCATGAATGCCAAAAAATAACTCCCTAAGCTCTCTGCGTGAGGAAAAACAATGAAGAATGGGGTCGTGGTGCTTTCCCTGCCCATGTGAGGGTGAATGAGTTTGCTGGTGGAGTGTACGTGTGGGAAAGGATTGATAGTCCTGCCACACACCACTGCCCAACAATAAATTCCCAACTAACAATAGATATTTTAATGTGGTAGTTGACTGATTGAGACAAGGGAAAGGTGAGTAAGTCAAAAGTGTTTAACAACTGACACTTGGCTTTTCCCCATTGGCCCAAGGTTTAATAATTTCCCTTCCTATCCTTGGGAAAATCATGCCCTCTTCCTTATGGTTGCATTGACATAGCTAGTTGGGGTTTATTTTAATTAAAATGCATATTTACATGATGCCATAATTAATATGTGCCGGAGAGCATGATATATCATCGGCAACGATTTCAATCACCGAAACATAAAACAACCAAATCGATGGTGGGGCTTTCACCTTTAGCTCCACACCACGATTAAATTCAATATATACATCATATGAATTTAATGCAAATGGGGTCAAAACCGAGGTGTTACAATAGGTCCTCAACCTCGTCCTCCTCCTCGACTAAAACCTCTTCCTCATCCTCCTTGGAATCCTCCATGAAAACCTCCTTATTGTTGATATTACGATTAGTTGAACTGTTGCTGTTGCGATGGATTCGACTGTGGTTGAATGTTCTGTGCTTGAGTATACTATGGCTGCTGCAGAGCATACTACATCTGGTTATACTGTGGATGCGTCAGAACAAACTGTGGTTGTGGCACAAACTGCGGTTGTGGTTGTAGCACCTATGGAGGCTGCTCTGGTGGTGTTCTCTCCGTCGATCGATGTTCTTCTCCCTTCATTTAGTGCACATCCATTGTCATATCTTAGAGCAAATCATATGCTCCACAATCCTTGTCTTCATTCCCAATAGATCGACATAAAGTACAATACAAATTTGTAGGCTTAGATACCATCTTCTGAATATATACATAGTCTTTGTGTCGATGTCCATGAACTCAACAGATGCAACAGCATGGAAAGCCACATTGACTTAACAACTTTGGATCTCCCGACATCAAATAATTTCAAAAATATGGGAATTAATCCTTATGATGTCCCTCTGCATGACATCGATTACACCATATTTCCTCACGATGCTCCCTTCCCTTCTTGATATCTTGCAATTAGATTGTTAGGTTCTCCAGTTGCAATTGGATCCGATTCATGCCAACTCTAGTTTCACCAACAGGTGAAGCTTCCAACTTCATTGCGATCTCCACAGCCTCGCTCTATGTCACAATATTCTACTGCATCAAGGGCATCTTGATATATGGTACTAACGACATAATGAACCACTCCTTGTGTTGTACATCACTCATTCCAAAACTGAAAATTTCCATCAGCGTCTTGAATCGCTGATCAAAATCCCAGATCGATTCATTTGGATATTTCTTGATCTCCTTTAGCTTCGTGATATATTGCAACCAATACTTGGGATTTCAGAATTCTTTAATCAATCTGTTTCTAATCTCTGCCAAATTCTTCGATGTGCTCCCTATAGGAACTTTCATAAACTTCATGTACCAGTCTAGTGCATGACCCCAAAAAAGTTTTCACCAATTGACATTTCTTAATATCCTCATTTAGAACTTGCTTGAAAGTCCATACTGGTTCGCATAAAAACCAGTACTATTCAGGATCCTCGGTCCTGTTCCCATGAAACAGAGGTAGCTTTACATCATCGCCCTCCATCCTGGGACTTCTTCCTACATTTGTTGATCCGTTACTATTAGTGTGTTGATGACACGTCAGGTAATTCAGTGTCGATTTGGTGTTTCTTCCTGAGTACGGTGCAGGGAATAGAGGTGTGGGTATGTTGTTACTCTGGGTTGGTATTTCCTCGAGCTCGGGTTAGCCTTGTCGTCTCCTTCATCACTGTAGGGTCATTTAGTCCCTTGTGATATTCTCTCGTAGCTTGTTTCGGTCGCAACGGGACTCTCCTCACTCCTCTGCCTCTTCTCTTGCCGAAACCTTACCCCACTTCATAGAATACCACACTCTTCCTCAACTTCCCTCATAGGTTCATCGTAACTCCCATCCATTTACCCCGTATCATTCAATCCAACCCTCGTCTCCACGGTACCCACAACCTCCACACACCAAGGATCTACTCGTCGTAGTTCATCTTCAATATACCCTTTTCACAGATGAGAATTTTAATTGACAATTGCAAATATAATAGAAACCTACCTCTTGGTCCTTTGAAGAATTCCCTTTCCACGTCGCTATAATATTTGACTATGTTGACCATGAACTCAATGATGTAGCCTTCCAAGATGTTGTCAAGCCACTCTTCTAAAACCCTCGATGCTCTGTTGTCTACCTCTTTCAGCTGCTAGATCAGCTTCGAAGTCCAACAAGTAGGTTCACCTCCTTGAAAATTTGTCTTCCAATAGGTCAACTGCACCAACCACTTGTACAAAATTATTATAAAATTAGAGAAGAAATACTCATGGGTATCATAATAGAGATACCTTCCCATCCACTCTTATGTCGTTAATCTAGAATTCTGTTTCTCTTCTGCTACAAATTCTCGAGCCTTCTGGTCGAACCAATCTTGAATCTTTGGTCTCATCGAATTCCACAACATATCCTCCTTCTCCTCATACAATGGTCCAGGAAATGGAACCATTTTTTGACATAGATTTGTCGACAATGGGTTCACACTCTGTCGACACCCTTAACTCAACGATCTCCTTGAGCACTAGCCCAGATAGGTTTTACCCTGTCCAGCAACACTTGCGAAGTAGATGAAGTTTCACCTGAGATGTTCGAGGGAGAAATGTTGAAACCACGTTTTCGTAGTAAGAAGGAGGGTTTTGTGTGCATCCACTATTTGACTATTGCATCATTATACAGAGATCCATGCATGGGTTTTACATCACTTAATTATCTCCTAAAACATTAGATCGCATTAACACATTAAATTGCAACATGATATTTACTTGCGAACAAATCGAATATCATGACATTATCCAAAACAAAACAAAAATCACATAATTAAGAAATAAAAAACACACTGTGGCATTGATTCAAATTTCATCATTCAACACAGGAAAATAAAAAGACATAAAACATAGTGTTTCCATCAACCTCCGTCATGTCATATTACTTCCGCATCAAAACAGGTTTCCCAAAAAACATCTTCATAGTTGTGACAAAAACATGAATCAATCTTCTGCAGAGGACAAGAAGATCATACCATCATGTTTCAAACTCAACACTCATCTCCTGATTCACTAAGATCAAATTCCCAATTGATTGTATCACACAATTAATCTCTCCAAAACATGATAGCCTCGGATATCCAATTCATGTCTCAACATTACATTGCTATCTCTATTTATAGGCTTGCACCTTTTACAAAATGTCCCACTTTAGCCGGCTTCCTAACTAATTTGGACCAAAAACTAGAAAACTATGACCAAAACTACAAAATCATGAACAAGCCGACTCTTTGTCGACTTTCCCGCCTTGCGCACCATCTTTGGTCTTGTGTGTCATCCTTGGTGTTGCACCACTTACTTCATCAAAACCACTTGCCAACAAATATCCCTATACAATTTGTATTGAAGGAGACCTACTCGTTTTCCTCAATGTACATACCTATGACCATATTGGTTGTGTAGCAACCAAAGGTTTGAAGCTATAGGTAAAATTTTTGATATTTTCTTGATCAAGGTAGATTAGTGTCCATTATTATAGGGATATTGTACTTGGGATCCCTCTCGGTATGGGGATATCCCTTGGCCTTATTGGTCGTCCATTTTGTATCATTTGACCATGGATTTCATCACTCTGTAGGAAATACGTTCTATGAGGCCTTCCAGCTGTTAGTTAGTTTTTTGCATGCTCACATCCCTCATAGGTTAGTGGGTCTCTTTTTCTTTTCTAGGTAGTGTTTCTTGTTGGTTTTCTTACCACTTTTTTGTTTCTCACCTACTGTAGCACATCATTGCAGTAGGTTTTTTGAGCTTGTTTTTTTCCTGAGTGCTCCTTTTGTTGAGCTCTCTCCTTCTTCACACTAGGTTACATTTATATTTTTTAGTGTACTTTCATCCCTCATTTACTATTCAAGCAATTGTCATGATTTCTCCTCTGAGGTAATCTCATATATTTCAAGGTCAGTGCCCTTAGTTTATATCTTTATCTTGCACTTGTCAAACCTAGTTAAACATCTTTCTTTATCCTACACTTGTCAAAACTGGTCAGACATATTTCATTATCTCTAAAACATTTTTACAAGGGATTAGTGTTTGGTTTTGACTCTTCTTAGTCCAAATCACCTACACATTACCCACACATAGCCCCATGGATTCTCACATTCCTTCATACATTGGTAGTATCCCTAACCCATTTTCTAGTGGATTAGTTGGAGGCAGATCCAAAAGAGAACCTTTACCATCCAAAAACCCTTCTATAGGGAACCCAACCAGTGGGAATCCACTTAAAAGAAACTGCTCCATAGGGAACCCATACACATGGTACACATCTTCAGGGAAATCCTTCATCTAGAATCCAACCATCAGGATACCTACCACTATAAACCCTCCTTTGGGAAAACCCACTATGATGGACCCTCCCTTGACTCTTCCTCCACTTGGAGCCCCCACGTCTACGAGTCTTCCATTCATAGATAGTCTTATCCTCCCTGATTTGGAATTATTGACTAATTATCGAATCTTCCATGACCCCAAATGGCCTCCTATGCCCACCAAACTTCCCTCGGAAATCCTCAATTTTAAAGGGAAGAGTGGGGAAGATCCCTAGAGCTAGATAATTTCCTTCCACTTATGGTGTTCCTCCAACTCCATCATGGATGATTCGATCAGATTATTCCTTCTCTACAGAACTTATAAAAGTGCTACAACTAAGTGTTTCATTGACCAACCCCATGGGGCACATCCCACCTTTGCATCCCTAGAATCCACCTTCATGAAGTTCTTCTAGTTTCCCATTCGATACGATGCCAATGTAGATATCCTCCTTTCTTGCAAACAACCAAATGCTACCTACTTCATGAACCACATTCATGAGTGGTGTAGGCGGCGTAGCTCACACAAGATTAAATTAAAGGACTGAATATTCCTGCACTGGTTCTTGAAGTCCCTCATTCTTTCCATTTCCAAAGATGTAGCACCCGAGCACACACATATTGAGGATGAGGATATCCTCAAATCCATACAATTTAACCTAATTTATGCTCAGTCGAGTTACCTTTACTACATCCTTCCTAAATCCCCTCACGAAGACTTTGTTATCACCCTGTAATTTTCCTATGGTTGTGGTAGGAAGTCATAGGGGTAACCATTTCAAACCAATCTTTAGACAGTATTCTATCCTATATAGTCAGAGAGGGCTCTCTCTTTGTCACAGGAACATTCACATACACATTTGGCTTTAAACAAGCATTTAGAAGGCTATATTTTTGATGGAAACAGATTTGTTTGTAAATTTAAAGATTGTAAGATAGACATATATCAAATACCATTGGGCATGGAGTCATAATCTGAATAAGTTAAGGATATTAAAACAAATAATGAACAATGATTTTCCCTTTTGTACTCTAAGGCAAACTGAGTGTAATATTCAACGAAATATCTTCAAATGGTGGTAGGAAGAAGGAGAAAAGTCCTAGTGCAACAAGAGGCACCTATCTAGGGATGAATCTCTTGCAAATACCTTTAGAAGAACAACAAATAAGGAAGATGACAAAAATGGAGCATCTAACAGGGATGAATTCCACAACAATCATCACAGACACATTACAAATGCTATATTTGATGGAAAGAGCGCTTAATAAAACAAATTCCTCACATACAACTAGAAAGCATTAGCAAGAATTTACACATATGAAAATGATGAAAACAAAAAACACAAACTGAATATGAACACTGTGATGAATCTCATAAACTCGGAGAAACATTTTTCATTATCGCTTCCAAGAAAGTTTACAGAGCTACAATCTAAGCAGAGAGATTTAAAAAAAATGAAAGTCGAGCCAACCCCCTTTTCTCCTCCGCAGAGGTTACATTTATAATGCTATTGGGATACAGAGACCAACCTCAAAACAAATCCAAATTTGATTGCAAAAAATAGGAATCAATCCCGAATCATCATCGTATATCCTGACAGCTATGAGGTGGCGCATTCACCATGATTTCTACATAAAATAGGGAATATGGAATATCGAGCATGCTTGATAAAAATGGTAATGCGATGGCTGGGATTTAGGCTCGCTTGACATGAAAACAATGGTTTGAGGCCCTTCCAATGGTTTTCAACTGACTCATCTAGACCTATTCCTTATCATGCTTGGGCGTGCAATGTGTATTTGGTCCTTTTGAACCTCTCGACTGTCTTCCACTGATATGGAGATGGCAGTTCCAGAGTGGACATTTATTTCACCAACACACGCAACACGGTGTGGTCCTTGTAAGAATAACTTTGCAAATGCGCACATGCTTCTTTTTATTTCTCCTCGCATCTTTAAATTGCAAAACAAAACATAGGTGTAGACATTTTCTACAAGAAATCTCAACCGTCCCATGATGTGCCCCCTACCCAGTTTTTCAATCCCTCATCCTATTAACTTTCATGCATATTTCCATCGTGAAATTAACCTGGTCCATCGATCCAATCTGCGCTAAGATCTCCATCTTTTGAAGGTGTAGGATCTACAAGATTTTGCATCGCCTCATCCCGCTAAACTTCGTGCACATTCTCATTGTGAAATTACCCATCACCATTGATAAACTCTCCTTCGGATCTCTGTCATTCAAAGGTGCGGGGTCTACCAAATTTTGCAACCTCAAATTATTTTATATTTCACGCATGTTTGGGCTGTGAAATACATCACTTCTATATATATTCTCCATCTAAAATCCTAACCATTCAATTGTGCAGGTCCTACGTGGTTTCGAATCCCTGACATGTTTTATCCTCCGTGCAAGTTGTCGCTGCGAAATTAATCTCAACTGTAGATCTTCGACCTCCTTAGATCTTGGCCATTGAAACTTGAAGGATATATCAAATTTTGTAATCCTCCACAACTTATTCTTTCACACATATTTTCTCAGTGAAATATTCCTCATCCATTGATATACATTACCTGTTCATTTGATGATTGATCTTGCTTGACATTTAACCTCATTTCACCAATGTCAAGCTTCTTTAAAAACCGTACATCCTTTTTTGGAAAAATATTTAGCAACCGTTGATTTTCTCTGCTACGTATCTACGCCATTCATTTTCGGCACTAGATAACTATGAGCGAATTTTTTATGCCCAATCCCAAATGCAAGGTTATAGCTCTAGGATTTTTGATGTTTGTTCATGCCACACCATGTAAAACTCCATTTCAACCTTTAGGCTTAGGGTAAGCCTCTCAAGGAACCTCTAGGTCATAAGAAATGAAAGTTTTTTCCTATACCCCCCTCATTTTCACTGGTCTAGACCTTTGTAGGGGGAGTTAGTGTAGATGCCTATGTATAAATCGTCAAAATTTAGCACATGTGCTAACAACGGCTCCAACTCGGGGATGCTATCCTCCTTGTTAGGTAGCAAAGAACCACATAGAATAAGTTCCTAATCCATTGGGATGATCCCAGTCATCTCTTGAAGTTCCTAGGCATGTTTTGAAAACAAAAACTGAACAGATACTGAAAATAAACTGAAAGGTTATGATAGGGAAATTGATCTTTACTGCAAAAACATAACCAACCATTATCACTGCATGTTCAACCACTGGGTAATAGAAACCTTCAATATTTTCTGTTATGTGCTTGTCATGACAGGGTTGCTCCATATACTCAGCCACCAAATCATAAAATCCATGCCTGAATTTAAATTTTTATGCATATGCTTGCCCCAATACTGCTGCTCAAACTGTAACTCCACCAACACCTTGTCAAACTCCTCTTTAAAAAATCCATGCAAGGAATGCTCATGACAACTTGTAAATGAGACATCAACTAATTCATTCAAAATGTCAGAATTTAAAACTTGATTCCTTTCATTCATTTCATAGGAAATATATTCAATAAAATCATGTGAAATAAGCTCTTCTTGACATAAATATTATGAGTTGTAAGAACAAGAAGAGACATCCCATTTAGGAACCTCATCTTTCGAGTAGCTATCCTCATATTTATCATATATGGGTGGGCTGAAATATTCTTCAAAACCCCCAGATATAGGACTTGAAACAGCTTGACTACATTCTTCATCAAACAGATTGTAAAACTCCTCCTGTATGGCACTAGGTTGATCATCTTTTCACTCATAAAGGAAAAGATTGTAATGGACAACAAATTCTACTAGTTCACCCTTCTCATCATCCATTCCTACAATGTTGTGACATTATTCCTAACCTTTAGTTTCTATTTCATTTATTTATTAGAAACCCTTAATCTTCGTTTCATAAAATCAAATGAGGCAAGGCACAATGACAAAAAACTACCATCCTCCCGCCGATTGTAACTTTCATGAAAAATAAGATTGGAAGGCAAAGCAGACTTTAGTTGTTTATCCTCCTCATCCTCCACTAGTAGAGAAGGCTTTGTATGTTCATGTAAATCTTCAAGTGCAATTTGAGTTTGATCAACACACAAGGGTCCTTCTTTAGCCACTGACTCTGAATTTGATTCCTCTTTAAATTCAAATTGCAAAGGATTTTCAGGGATTATTTGATTCCATGGAGAAGGGAGGGGTTCTCTAAAGTCCTGATTCTTGTTCTATTTCCTTTTATTTTTTATGGGAGGTGGGCTATGGTCTATAGTGAGTCTCTCCACCAACCTTTCCATGGCTTCCATCATCATGTCCATCTTGGCCTCTTGTGAAATAGAGGAAAAAGGATGAACGGGCTCTTTATCCTTCCCTTTTTCTCCCTACTCTCTCCTTTTCTCTCTAGCAGTAGTCAGGTTTATTTCTACCTCTATGGAATCATTCATCATATCGGCCAGGGAGGATGATTTTCTTTCACTTAGCCATATGGTAAATTCACTATCAAATTCCTCAGCATATTACAGTTGGGAAGAACCAAGGGGAGTCTTGAACTAGGAAGGGATATCATGATACACTTTCATATACCTGTTGAAAAATTCCCAGACAGATTCACTCTCCCTCCTCTTCATGGAATGGAATTGGGACAAACAATTCCTGGAGTCTTCCTTTTTGCCCATTTGCTCTTCAAAGAATCCTCAAAAGCTTGATAGCTTAGAATGGAGTTGTCTGGAAGACTAGTGAACCATTTTCTTTCCTCTCCAGCAAGACTTTGGGTGAACAATCTAACTTTAACATCCTCATGGTCTACTTCTTCCAGGTTAGTCCAGTCTACAAATGACCCCAAATTTTCTTCAGCTGAATACCCCCTCTCCCCAGTAAACTGCTTGAGATTTTGAGCGTACCCCTTGGGAAGGTCATGAAGAGCTGCAAGGAGAAGTATAGGGGTGAACCTTTTAGATTTTGCTTGGGGTTTTAGTAGGGTGTTCAAGAGGGATTGAAGGTGGTGTGACAGACATGATCAATATTCTATGAGGAACTGCAGAGCTATTGCTTAAGATCTAAAGTGGTGGGAGATAAGACTATGGAAAAAGACTATCCCGAGGAAGAGGAGTTTAGTGAGGCTAATTCATAGGGAAGTGGAGGGAATTCTTGATCAGACAAGGGTTGGAGATCCTTTCTTGGAGGTTCAGAAAAATACATAGTGTCAACTGTAGCATCATGAGTTTTATAGGGATGATCATTTTTCTTATGTGGCTCGATCGAAGGATCTTGTTCAAAGTCATATATATGAGACGAAGGGATATTTTTAGTTCTTAAAGAAGGATATACAGGGGTGAACCCACGATGTTCTTCTGAGTGCAATAAACAATGGCAATCTGTTTTGACCATACTAGGAAAGGATAGGAAAAAATTTACTAAAAAGGACAAGATATATTAGAGAAGATTCACAATGGAGTACCTCATTTTTCACCATGCCTTTCCAGGTCTTTGCAGTGAATTCATTTTCCTAGTAGAGTCTCCATAGAAACTCTGAAAATCTTTGCAACTTCTGGGTGGTCGGTATTCCCAGTGGAGTCACATTTTAGAGGCTTTGAGTGGAGTCAGCAGAGCATATACAACCAATATGTGTCTAGGACCAGCTGCTCAACCAGGTCATAGAACTGAAACAATGTCATTTCCCCGAGGAGATAATAGAAATTAGTACCTTGGCAAAGGCGCCAAGATTTTATCCCCTTGTAATTTTTCTATGGTTGCGATAGGAAGTCACAGGGGTAACCATTTCAAACCAATCTTTAGACTGTATTCTAGCCTGTACAGTTAGAGAGGATTCTCTCTTTGTCACAAGAACATTCACATACACATTTGGATTTAAACAAGCATTTGTTGATGTATTTCTAACTTCGGAATGTATTCACTTGTATATTTAATATATTGTATTTCATTGGTCCCCGATGTTCCTATCGAGAGAATCATTAATGTAATCAAGTAATGTAAAGTCATAGAGGTTAACCCTCCTTGTTTATCGGGGGGAAAAGTCCCCACTGTTGTGGGGCACTAGGGTTATTAGACTCTCCTAGAGAAGTAGGCCTTGGTAAGTAATTGTCAAGTTGGAAACTAGTATAAATAGAGAGTGAGCCTCTATATTTGAGACACACACTCACTCAACTATAGCACATGAGTGAGAGAATATAAGCTCCCACATGTGAGAGATAGAACAGTTAATGTCGGAGATCATCTTTCTGTCTTTGGGTTTTACTGCTGCCATTGGTTCTCATTCTATCTCTAAGGAAGTTGCAGGGTTTTCTCCTTTATCATTTCCCTGAGGAAAATATTTATGTCTCTTGTCTCTTTTGATTATTATTGTGCATGTTATTCTATCATATAATATCCTAAGATCATATTGCTTAAATGATAAAACTATAACATGGTATCAGAGCTAACCTGAGAAGAAGACATTATGCAGCTACAGAATTTAGGGCTTCTTACTTTTTGGGTCTCTCTCTCTCCATAATCCATTAGCAAAAGGAGGCTAGGATAACTCTCCATTGAAGGGTGTATCTTTCTGTTGAAGTAGAATTTGATTCCGGGCATTTTCATTCATTGCTCTGGGAAATTAGGGATTTTTCACAGAAGAAGAGTTTTTGAATGAGCCCAACATAGGATTTCTCTCCTCATCAAAATCGAAATTTAGAGACCAAGATCAAAATTTTTTGCTGGGTAAAACTCCAGGAAAGCCAAACCCTAATTTAAACCCAGACCAAAGAACCCTAAAATACTAAACCTAGTAGTTTTGGTACATTCGCTATATCTAGAAATTTAAGAAGGCTTAGAAGCCTAAATTTTTACAGGCCAAAGAGAAGTTCGTGTTGAACATTGTGTAAACATTCCAACCTTAGATTCGCTATATTCTAGGAGATATGATTCCTCCAAATCATGTTTCCAGCATATCCTATGATTCATCCCTAAACATGACACCTTGGGAGAATTGATATATCTCATTCTATGAAGGTCCAAATGAAATTTTACAAGATGTTTTAGATAAGGCACAAACTTTAATTTATGTGGTAAAAATTTTAGACCCCAAAGGTGAATCAATAACATGTGGTAGTTTGTATAAGTTTTCTATGCCGAATAGTACTAAAACAGGTTAGCACGGGAAACTCTCATAAGTCCCGATTGGTGAAACCAATTTTGCTCAAACCTGTGGTGTTGGAAAGATAACAGACGAGGCTACCTTAGTACAAAATTTTAGACATAGAGGAGTATTAATTTAGGAGATACCACATAAAAAATATCAAGAATTTCTATAGAAGAAATTGGAAAACTAGGGCTTCCTGTTCCCATAGCTTCCCTTCACTGTTTTCAGAAAAGGAGTACATTGGACAACTCTCCTTGAAGAGGAGCAAATTTCTATCTAATCAGATCTAAAATATTCCAATTTTTTAAAATTAGGGTTTCTTTGATAAACCCTAGATTAGCAAGATCTGGAACTTGGACGGACACCTCAAATCGGTAAGATCTAATATTTTTCTATTTACATTTGAGGTTTTCATTTCAAAATGACTAATCACACCAGCTTGATCACAAGCTTGGTGAAGTTGACGAATTCCAATCATGGAAGTATAGGATCTCATTGGTTCTTGAAGAAAATGAATTGGACAACTACATAAATGGAGAGGTTCCAGTTCTAGAGGGAGATGAGGCTAAAGCCTTACACAAGAAGAACTTGGTCAAGGCCAAGAGAATCACCTTATACCACAAGTGTCTTCCCTAAAGACACCTAAAGAGATCTTTGATTCCTTGACTCAACGATTTGAAGGGAAGAATATAAATTAGAAGAAGTATAGGAACTCCGTGATCCTTGAATAAATTAACTTGGATTAGTATTTCAGTAAGAAAGGTCTAGGAGACAGTGCAATGTCCCCGACCCTCCGACCGGCAAAGAGGATGCTACCCATTACTGCTATCTACCCGGGCATTTATCCCCATAAAACGTAAAATAAAATGCATTGAACCAAGATACACAGATGCATAAAGAATTAACATTCAACGGAAGAAATTACATTCAAGCATTCAACACATTTTAGCATGTTCATAATAATTCACATAAACAATACAGTTGCATGAGTAATCACACAAGAATACTTATCTTCGAATGAATCTCCCCACAACTAGCTATGTCGCTGCATTGTTCCACCCAACCATAGGTTACTGTGCTCCTTAATCTCTCAGCAACACTGCCACCCCTGAGCTGGGCATGATTTCCCCAAGGAAAAGGAAACTTAAGCAGACTCACACATAGCTAAAGATATGTCAAACTAAGTCAATCCAAAGCCATGTTTGGGTTTATCAGATTATCAGGAGGTGGAAGCATTGTTTGCTAAGCTAGTGGGCTCATTGAAGAGCTAAGGATGCCTACACCAGAACTAGATTGACTCCTAAGACATCCACACACACTCAACACAAGGAATCATTCCCTTCTCTGCTGCACAGTCCCTCAGGCCATGAATTCCCTTCCAGTGCTATTCAAGGGGTGTAGAGAAGAGAGCCAACCCTCTAGTTCTGTCTATGAGGCTCCTACAAAACACTAGGTTTGTCAAAAAAACTCCTTCCCACTCCTACACAGTCCAAAGACCAATTGAACACACAACAATATACACCATTCCTGGGTTTAGGAAAACAATTCAGCCACAAAATTAGTTGCCAAGGAGAGTAAGAACAACCCACTACAACAAATCGTATCTCAGGGACGTTTTTCCCTAACGTGGCCAAAAACGAATTCCATACACAACAATTGCAGTGTTGAGAACACAAAAATGATTTTCAACTTGATAAACATTGGGGAAATGCAACAGAACATTGGGGAAAGGAACCCAACCACATATCATCACCAAAAATGAATCCACAGCTCAGGAGAATGAGGAAGTGACTACCACACGAGGGAAAAACACACCCACAGCATCTCAAAACGAATTTTACACACAGGGAATTCCCAGCTGCTCGAGAGAGCCCCAACGGTGGTGAATGATAATGATAGAAACGCCTAGCAACCCAATTGGGAAGGAAGAACACTTAGCCAGCAAAAAGGTGGAGGTAGGAACAACTCCCAAGCTTCCCTGCGTGAGCCAAAAATGAAGAACGTCCATGTATGAGCAAATGGCATGCATTTTTGGATGATTACTTACCCCAAAAGTCAAAATTGGTTTTCCCCAAATTCGAAATTGCTTCCCATACTCTTCCCATCCCCATGCAATAACTAACTCAACCACATTCCAATGGAATTTAATGATTGGGGAAAAAGACAAAATGGGTAGTTGACTAATTGATTGTTAGATTTTAACATTTAAGCTAGCATTATATTAAGATCTCGAATTGAGAGAATAACAAGCACAACAATTAAACACAAGAGACAATGAACATAGTGTTTTTCCTCGGGGAAACCATAAATGGAGAAAACCCTGCAACTTCCTCAGAGATAGAATCAACACCAAAAGTAAAACCCAAAATAGTAAGATGATCTCCCAACAGTAGTAGCCTGTTTCTTTCTAGCCCCAGCAAATTCTTCTCCCTCAGTTATGCACTACAACTGAGTGTGTGATAAATAGAGAGACTCACTCTCGATTTATACTAATTCCCTACTTGACAATGACTCACTAGGGCTGACTTCACTAGGTGAGTCTAACAACCCTAGGGCCACGGAGCTGTGGGGACTTTAACCCTTGAACAATAGGAGGGTTACCCACATTGACTTGACATGACTTGTTTAAATTATAGAAACTCCCGATCAGAACATGGGGGAATGACATGACTCAATTACATTACAAACACTTCCTGGAATAAACATCGAGGTACAATACATAAGATATACAAGTGAATACATTCCGAAGTTACAAATACATCAACACTCCCTCTTAACTAGGAAGGTATTCTCTCGACACAATTTGTCAGCACTGGGCTTCTTCTCTGTATCAACTAGATCATCTCATCATCTTCATCTTGGATATGGATCATCACTGGATTTGGATCATCATCACTGGATCTGGATCATCACTGGATCTGGATCATCACGAGGACATCATCACTGGATTTGGATCATCATCACTGGATCTGGATCATCACTGGATTTGGATCATCACTTGATCTAGATCATCTCTGGTTCTGGAACATCTCTACTGGATCATCATCATGGGTGCTATCTCTTGATTCGTCTTGTCATAGGAAGTTCTAGAGAGCCAACCCTTTTTCATGTAGGTATTTTTCAGCACTTATATCTGACCCTAAGTTAGAATGGCCCACCCAACACTTATATATGATCATGCAGGAACCAATCCTATAATCATATCAGAAAGGCATGCCCAACACTCACATCTGACCATGTGGGAACACATCCCACAACCCTGTCAGAAAGGCCCAGCACTCACATTTGACAACCAATGTCAGAAAGGCCCAGCACTCACATCTGACAACCAATGTCAGAAAGGCCCAACACTTACATTCGATCATGCGAGGAAACAATCCTCCATGTCGAAAGGGCTCTACACTTACATCTGATCATTGTAGGAACCAATCATACAATCGCTCAGAATGGCTTTGCACTTACATCTGATCATTGTAGAAACCAATCCGTGACAATCGCCTCAGAATGGATCTTCACTCACATCTGATCATGTAGGAACCAATCCTATAGTCACATCAGAAAGGCCCTTACTCCTAGACTGATATTTCTTGGTAACTAACCAGGTGCCTCCATTCCAAGAATGGCATTCAGCGCTTATATTTGATCATGTAGGAACCAATCCTACAGTCACATCAAAATGGCTAAGCACTAACATCTGACATGGAAGGAACCAATCCTCTCACCATGACAGAATGGTTCAGCCCTTGCATCTGACCATGGAAGGAATCGATCCTCTCACCATGTCAAAATGGATCACAGACTAATCACTTCCCTTTGGAGGGAACCTCAATATGGAGAACACCAAGCTTCTCCCTGAAGTACTCAAACTTCACTCTAGCTAATGGCTTCGTTAACACATCAGCTAGTTGTTCATTCGTCACAACATACTAGAGCTTCACTGCTCCCCTGTACACCATATCCCTGATATAGTGATACTTGATCTCGATATGCTTTGACTTGTCATGGATCACCGAGTTCTTCGACAACTTCAGACAACTCTACTTGTCACAATGTATACAAGTAGCATCCAACTGGAGATCAAATAAATCATATAGTAGCTTCCTCAGCCATACTGCCTCACAACTAGCTGAACAAGCTGCGACATACTCTACTTCAGCTGCACTCAGTGCCACACAGGATTTCTTCCTGCTAAACCAAGAGATCACACCTAATCCCATACTGAAGCAACACCCCGAAGTGCTCTTCCTATTGATGGCACTTCCTGCCCAATATGAATCACCATAACCCTCTAGGTTAATATTCTGATTCACCTCATACTTGAGCCCATAATCAACTCAACCCCTTAGGTACCTCAGAATATGCTTTGCAGCAATCAAGAACATGTCTCGGATTTGTCAGGAACTGGCTCAAGGTGTTCACATCAAAGCAAATATCTGGTCTTGTGTTCCTTAGATACATCAAGGACCCAATCATCTGACGATACATCATAACATTAACTGCTTCTGATGAAGCATCACTTAATAGCTTCAGGTTAGATTCCATAGGTGTGGTCATGGCCTTGCAGTCCATCATCCCAAACCTCTTCAAGATCTCTACTGCATACTTCCCTTATTCGAGGGAGATTCCATCCACATTCGGCCACACCTCCATGCCTAGAAAATAGTGCATCATACCCAAGTCCTTCATTTCGAACTCGGTAGCAAGTTTCCTCTTCGTATCAACAATCAACCCATACATACCACAATGTATACAAGGAACTCTTCTTTGCCCTCACTCCGAGGTAAACATGAGATATAGATGAATACATTCCGAAGTTACAAATACATCAACACTCCCTCTTAACTAGGAAGGTATTCTTTCGACACAATTTTCAGCACTGGTCTTCTTCTCTGTATCAGTTGGATCATCTCGTCATCTGCATCTCAAGTCTTCTAAGTCTTCAAGTCATCTTTGTCTTCAAGTCATATTCATCTTTGGATATGGATCATATCTCGATTTGGATCATCATGGGACATCATCATTGGATCTGGATCATCACTGGATCTGGATCATCACTGGATCTGGATCATCACTGGGTATCATCACTGGAGCTGGATCATCACTAGATCTGGATCAACACTGGGTACCATCACTTTCTCTTGGAGGAAACCTCGATCTAGAGAACACCAAGCTTCTCCCTGAAGTACTCAAACTTCAGCCTAGCCAATGGCTTCATTAATACATCAGCTATCTATTCCTTCGTCGCAACATACTGGAGCTTCACTGCTCCCCTCTGTACCATATCCCTGATATAGTGATACTTGATCTCGATATGCTTTGGCTTGTCATGGAACACTAGATTCTCTGAAAACTTCACGCAACTCTGGTTGTCACAATGTATACAAGTAGCATCCAACTAGAGATCAAATATATCAGACAGTAGCTTCCATAGCCATAGTACCTCACAACTAGTTGAACAAGCTGCGTCATACTCTGCTTCAGCTATACTCAATGCCACACAGGATTGCTTCTTGCTAAACCATGAAATCACACCTAATCCCATACTTAAGAAACACCCTGAAGTGCTCTTCCTATCAATGGCACTGACTGCCCAATCTGAATCAACATAACCCTCCAGGTTAATCTTTTGATTCACATCATACTTGAGCCCATAATCAACTGTACCCTTCAGGTACCTCAGAATATGCTTTGCAACCATCAAGTGAACATGTCTCGAATTTGTCAGGAACTGGCTCAAGGTGTTCACAGCAAAGAAAATGTTTGTTCTCGTGTTCGTCAGGTACATTAATGATCCAATCATCTGACGATACATCGTAGCATCAACTGTCTTTGATGAAGCATCACTCAATAGCTTCAGGTTCGATGCCATAGGTGTGGCCATAGCCTTGGAGTCCATCATCCCAAACCTCTTCAGGATCTCTACTGCATACTTCCGTAGTAGGATCTGGTCCTCTTTCTTTCTCTATGATTCTCTTCTGGAGCCTTGTATATTTTCGCACCTTGGATAAGTTCATGTACCCAAGCAGGTTTCCTTTTATGAGGATTCTTCTCTAGAGGTGGATCTACAGGTCTTTGTGGTTCCTCGAAATCTTGATCTTCTTCTTGAGCTTCTTCGTTCATGGTTGTATCATGAATTCTGGGTACTTCTGCTTCTGCTTCTTCAAGTTCTTCAGAAGGTCTCTTTTTGGATTTGTTGTAGGCTGTGTCTTCATCAAATGTCACATCCCTGCTGATGTCAATCTTCTTGTATCCTGGGAAATAGATTCTGTAAGCCTTCGAGTTTTTAGAGTATCCCACAAATATGCCCTTCTTTCCTGAAGGATCTAATTTTGTTCTCTTCTCTTTTGGAATGTGTATGTACATAGGACAGCCGAATATTCTGAGATGGTTGACTTCTGGTTTCTTACCGGAGAAGACTTCTTCAGGAGTCTTGTTCTCGAGTACTCTATGTGGAGTATGGTTCTGTACATACACTGCTATTCTGGCAGCTTCAACCCAAAGATGCATAGGAAGATCTTGATAATGAAGCATTGCTCTTGCAGCTTCCATGATGGTTCTATTCTTCTGTTCCACAATCCCATTCTGTTGTGGATTATAAGGAGTGGACAACTCCCTCTTAATCCCTGATTCTTTGCATACCTCTTTGAATTCATTCGAGGTGAATTCTTCGCCATTATCTGATCGAAAAATATTGATCTTCTTTTCAGTGTGATTCTCGATCAAAGCTTTGAATTCCTTGAACTTATTGAATACTTCATCTTTGTTCTTCATGAAGTAAACCCATGTCTTTCTAGAAAAATCATCAATAAAAGAAACATAGTATGCATACTCGATTAGTGAATTTGATGACATAGGACCACATACATCGGAGTGGATGATTTCTAGTATGCCTTTGGCTTTGCTTTCGCTGCTGGAAAATGTCTTCTTTGTATTCTTCCCTTTCACACATCCTTTGCAGACCCCATCATGTTTTGCTTGGAATTCTGGAAGACCTTCAACAGCTTTGCTTGCAATAGGTAGTGCTCTGTAATGAACATGTGCAAGCCTTCTATGCCAAAGCTCATTTGGCTCTACTATGTCATGGACCAAGGCTTGTTCTGGATGGCCCTTCAATTTGTAAAGACCTCCTTCTTTTTCTCCAATTACTACCGCATCATCGATAGTCTTTCCTCTAGGCCACATAATGACTTGACCATCTATGAATTCAACCCTCATTCCTTTTGCATCCAATGCTGATATGGAGAGAAGGTTCTTCTTGAGTCCTAGCACAAACAATACTTCTTTCATTGTTAGAGACTTACCAGAGTCTAGTTTATATGAAGATTCTCCACTACCTTTTCTTGGATATTGGTAGTCATCTCCTAGCTTCACCTTGTGAGTTGATTCATGTTCTGACAGTCTTACAAAGGATTCCTTGAATCTTGTCATATGTTTGGAAGCCCCACTATCTATAAGCCAATCATCACTACCATGATTAATGTTACCTGTGAGAGCAGAGATCAAAACATATTGATCCTCCCTTGAAGAATCTTTACTTTCATATCTGGATCTCTTCTTGGATGGTTCATCATCCTCTACAGCATGAGCATGATGTCTTCTTTTTTTCCCCTTCTTCTTATGAGAGTGGACCTTGTTCTTAGGACAATCTTTTGCAAAGTGTCCTTTTTCATCACATGTATAACATCTTATTTTAGATAGGTCTCTTCTAATGTTATCTCTATGATGATGATCCTTACCTTTGGAGTAATGAGGTTTTATTCTGCTTCTCTTAGAGTGAACTGTGAGAGCTTGGTCTTCACTTCCCATCCTCTCCTCTTGAGCTGTTATCCGTGCTTCTTCTTGAGAACATTCTTCCCATAGTCTGCTAAATTTGACTAGCTTCTTTCTAGCATAGATTCCTTGGATGAAAGAATCACAATCTCTACATTTTCCCCTTCTTCATCAATAGATTCTAATTGTTCTGTAATATGAGAAACCCTTGTGAAGTAGGACTGGATAGTCTCTGCATTCTGAATCTTCACATTCTTAATTTGATTCCTTAGAGTCATCTTCCGGTTTATGTTCTTCCCTTCAAACAATTTGGTTAGGGCATCAAAAATAGCTTTAGGTGTCTTGAGAGAGGACACCTGAGGGATAAGGTGATCCTTGATAGAATTAGCAATGATCCTCTTTTCCATAACCATCTTCTTCTTATGTAAGGCCTTTGCCTCATCTCCCTCTGGAACTGGAACCTCCTCATGAATGTAGGAGTCTAATTCATTCTCTTCCAGGACTAGGGAGATCCTATACTTCCAGGCTCAGAAGTTATCAGCTCCCTCAAGATTTTCATCAAGCTTGGTATGATGAGACATCTTAAACTGAGAACCTCAAATGGAAATACAAAAGATTTTAGATCTTACCGGGTTCAAGATGTCGGATCTGAAACTTGAGCTGAAATCTTGCAGAGCTGGTTCAGGAGCAAATTAGGGTTTTTTTTTCTTCCGGAGTTCTGTCCACCCAAATGCCTTGAAATTTGTTCCTAACTTCGATTTTGGGGAGGAGATCAATCCAGGCCTGGGCTCACTGAAAAATTCCTTAACTATGAAAAGCCCTAATTTTTGACAGCAGTGACAGGTCCAAAACTAAAAAATCTCAGAATTGGATTATGCTTCGATAGAAAGATGCGCCCTAAGGAGGAGAGTTGTTCCACCTTACTTTTGCTGAAAATCTGTGCAGGAAGATGCACAAACTAGGAAGCCCTAGTTCCCGCAGCTGCACAGTGTCTTCTTCTCAGGTTAGCTCTGATACCATGTTAGTTTTTCAACATTAAGCTAGCATTATTAGGATCTTTTAACTGAGAGAATAACAAGTACAACAATCAAACACAAGAGACAATGAACACAGTGTTTTTCCTCGGGGAAACCATAAAGGAGAAAACCCCACAACTTCCTCAGAGATAGAATCAACACCAAAACAGTAAAAGCCCCAAAACAGTAAGTGATCTCCCGACAGCATTAATCTTCTTCTTATCTAGCCCTAGTGTCTTCTCCTTCCTCAACTATGCGTTATATTTGAGTGTGGATGAGTTGTATGATAAATCGAGACTCTAGTTCTCTATTTATACTAATCCCGGCATGACTAAAACCCTACTAGGGCCGACTTCTACTAGGAGAGTCTAATAACCCTAGTGCCCCAAAATTGCGGGGCTTTAACCCTTAGACAATCGAAGGGTTACTCACTATGAATTGACATGACTTATTTACATTATTGATCCTCCCAATCGGAACATCGGGGCATGACAATATGACTCAATTACATTATAGATACATCTCGGAATAAACATCGGGTTACAATACATAAGGTACATAAATGAATACATTCTGAAGTTACAAATACATCAATACTTGACATCTCTGTCAGAGACTATTTCCTTAGGAAATCCATGTAATTTGAAAATCCCTTTCGTGAAGATGTTTGCAATGTCATCAGTCTTATGCATAGACTTAACCGGTATGAAATGTATTGCCTTTGTCAACTTGTCTACCACAACCATGATGGAATCATGTTGTCTCCAAGTCATTGGCAATCCTATAATAAAATCCTTGGAAATAACTTCGCATTTCCATTCTGGAACTAGCAAAGGCTGCAACAAACCTGTTGGGTGTTGATGCTCAACCTTTACCTGCTGACGATTCATGCACCTTGAAATATATTCAGCCATATCCTTTTTCATTCCCGGCCAAAAGTATTTCTTTCTGGCTGTAGCAATTGTCTTCTAATATCTTGGGTGACCAGAATACGGAGCTTGATGGATTTCATCCATAACAACTCTCCTCAACTCTGCTACATTTGGAATATAAATTCTGCCTTTATAAGTAAGAAGTACATCTTCTTCCAATTTATATCCCTCATACCTCTTCTCAAGACTTTGTTGCTGCAATTTGTCTTTTACCCGCTCATACAATTCATCTCCAGCAATATGATTAACAATCTGTTGCCTCAAATCTGATTGGAAAATACTAAGAGATGCCACATGCATTTCCTGCACATTCCTGTTGAGCGCATCAACTACCTTATTCTCTTTTCCCTTTATGTGCTTGATTTCAAAATCAAACTCACATAAAAACTCCAGCCATCTTGCTTGCCTAGCATTCAGAGTAGGCTGATCAAACAAATACTTCAGACCACAATGGTCTGTCCTTAGCTCAAATCTTCTACCCATCAAGTAATGCCTCCACATATTGAGAGCATGTACTATGGCTGCAATATCTAGATCATGAGTGGTAGAGTTCTTCTCATGCTCCTTCAGCTTTCTTGACTCGTAACATATCACGTGGTTGTCTTGCATAAGGACTCCTCCAAGCCCTTGTCTCCATGCATCAATACACACCACAAAATCTTTCTATGGATCTGCAACTTTGAATACTGGTGCACTAGTGAGAAGATTTTTCAACTACTAGAAGCTTTCTTCACACCTCGATGTCCATTCAAACTTTATCCCCTTCTTTTGCAAAGAAGTGATGGCATGTACAACTTTGGAGAATCCTTCAATGAATCTCCTGTGGTATCCTACAAGTCCCATAAAATATCTTACATCTGTCACATTTCTTGGAGTAGGCCAATTCACAATGGCTTCAATATTTTTAGGGTCCACCGATATACCCTCTTATGAGATAATGTGACCCAAATACTGAATTCTATCTCTATAGAAGTCACACTTGCTTAGCTTTGCATACAACTGATGCTCCTTGAGCAATTGCAATGTCAATCTCAAATGCTCTTCATGCTCTTCCTCATTTTTAGAATAAATAAGAATGTCATCAAGGAAAACAAGAACAAACTTGTCCAAATACTTGCTGAAGACACTGTTCATAAGGCACATAAATGTAGCTGGTGTATTTGTGAGACCAAACGGTACCACTACAAACTCATAATGTCCATACCTTGTTTTGAAGGCTGTCTTATGAATGTCTTAATCCTTGATTCTCACCTGATGGTAACCAGACCTCAAGTCAATATTGGAAAATACCTTTGCTCCTCTCATTTGATCAAAGAGGTCATCAATCCTAGGCAACAGGTATTTATTCTTCATGGTAACTTTGTTCAACTGTCTGTAATCAATACACAACCTCAGTGTACCATCTTTCTTCTTTGCAAACAGAACTAGTGCTCCCCAAGGAGACACACTCGGCTTGATATACTTCTTCTCCAACAACTCTTGCAGTTGCATCTTCAATTCTAGCATCTCAGGTGTACCCATTTTGTAGGGTGTCTTGGACACTGGTGCTACTCTTGGCACAAGTTCAATTGTGAAATGTCCCTATTTGGGGGAAGCCCTGGAAACTCATCAGGGAACAAATCCTTGAATTCCTACAATACCTGAAAGTCCTCTAACCTAGGAGTTTCATCCTCTGTTGCCTCTAAAATATGAGCTACATAAACTGGCAACCTTTCCTACAGAACTTCTTCAACTGCATTGCTAAAATCTGCCTCACTGAAATCATCTTTGGGATACCTCTTACCACAACTGGGTTCCCTTCTTCATCCATGCATTTGAAAGTCTTATTGTAATAGTCAAGCTTTACCTTGTGATCTTCTAACCAATCCATTCCAATGAGAAGATCATAGGAACCAAGTGGTAGAAAATTCAGATCTACATAAGTGACCAATCCATTCATGAACAATGGACATTTCTCTACCACTTCACTAACCTTTCTCTTAGTTCCAGTGGCTAGTTGAACTAACCAAGATTTTCTATGCTTTACTTTCTTAAAAGCACAATTCTCCACTACTCTAGGGGTAATGTAACTATGAGTAGAACTAGAGTCAATCAAAATAGAAACATATTGCTCAACATTCTTACCTGCAACTTCAACCATAGTTGACTGGTGATCTGCCTGGCGGTCCTCTAGTGCTGCATAAATCCTTGGGACAACCCTTGCTACTTGACCCATTGTTTCTGCTTCTTGAATGTTGTAAGCTGGCCTTGCATTCTCATTCTCAAGTGGACAATTTCTGTGCATGTGGGGTCCTCCACTTTTCCAACATTGGAGAGGTTCTTTGTTCTGCTGTGGATCTCTTGGCTTCTCTCTCACCACTCCAGCTAGCTTACTCACAGCTTGGGATGGCTGCTTCGGCTGATTCCGAAAGTTAGAAGGTTTGAAACATTTCTTCCTTTGGTCAAACTTCTCATTATTCTTGTCCTTCCATGTCTTATGGTAATTAGGTTTACCTTTTCTTTGCTTATAGCAATACTTGGCCTTCCTTATCACTTCTTCAAGAGTTATAGGTTCATAAAACTCGATTATGTCTTTGTAAGACTAAGGCAAGCCACTCAGGAAACATTGGATCTTCACCTTCTCATCTTTGATGTACCCGACATACCTCAATAGTTCCAAGAACTTATTTTCATACTATTCCATAGTTTGTTGTCCCAATCTTAGCTCATGGAATTCTTTAATATTATCATCATAGTACCTGTCAGAGAGATACTTCTGCTTGAAATACTTCTTGAATTTTTTCCACACAATTCTTCTTTCAATAACCTTCTTTACTTGTCTATGGTGTTCCCACCATATGGATGCTCTCCCAGTCAAATTGAATATAGCTACCCTTGCTTTCATATTTCCATAATAGTCTTGGACTTGGAAATACTTCCTCATCCCAAGAAGCCAAGCCTCATCTTCTTGACTAGTCTTGACCTCACCATTAAAAGTAGGAGGCCTTTCCTTTTTGAATTCATCTCGTGAATTGTTCTTGTAAAGTATCCCCCTCTTATTCCTACAAGATGTAGATCTTGAATCCCCACTGGGTTTTTCAAAATCAGATGACCCACTGGTAGTCCATTTGTTGTAAATGAAAGTATCCTATGGCTAGGGTTTAAGAGGCCATCAACGTACTGGGGTTGAAAGGTGGATGCAAATAGTTCTGCAAGTAAATACAAGCAAGATCAGAGATGAGAAAGGCCCACACCTGACTAACTGAAGGCTGGTCCAAGATTTCTCTTCAATCCTCTTCTTGCTCCTCTCGCTCCAAGAGACCTGCAAAATAAGTTATACCTTCCTCAAACCATTATGACCACATATAAAACAATGATAATCAAACAAATCTGAAATAATGATCTGAATAACATTATCATATGATCATAAATAGAAATTCAATCACACATTGAACAATGATTTGGGAAGAAGAAGGACATCACATCTTTATTAATCTTGAAAACAAGTACAAGTATACCTTCTCTTCAAGTTGGCACCTCATGAAACCTTGATCTGGATCTGCTACTTCTCTTCTCCAAAGAACTCAACCTCCAAGCTCTGCAACACAAGGGAAGGCTCCAAGGGCAAAGGTGTAGGCAAAGAGAGTCCCAATTTCTCCAGCATAACAATGCATAAAATCCAAGTCTCTCTCATGGCCTCTCCTACCTCTATTTATATGGATGAAATAAGGTAGTTCGAAGGTTAGAGAAGTTACAGCAGTTAAGGAAATTAGTTAGATAACATAACTAATCTCCAATTAACTCGTGTTTTTATGTTTTAATGTTGAGAAACACATACACGGGTCTGTAGTAGAGCAACCTGCGTATGATACGCAACTTAGTATAAAGGCAACCCGCGCATATATACATACGCGACTTGTAAAACATGAGGCTCGCGTATGATACGCGACTATGCTTTAAGGAGAGTCGCATATACACAAAAAACACATTTTAAGGGTATTTCTGGGCATTTTCAAACTTTGTTGTCTTCTGGAAAGTTTTAGCTAGCTGAAATACCTTTCCAACGGCATAGAAATGAGGTCAAACGGAGTTACAAAACTCAAGATATGAGTCCTCCAAGATAGGTGTTTTTTCAGTGACTTTCACGAAGTGTCGTCATGGAAGTGTCGACATGCGACGGAATCATAGGAAAGTGGTCACAGATAGAGATGTGTCATTTTGAGCTATAACACCATTCCAAAGTATACCTTCTATCCCTGGAAGCACTCCGGGAAACATGGGACCTTTTACCGGAATCTCCCCTGGCACTAGTCCTACTTCTTTCTGGATTAGCTATCTGATGTCCAGAATTTATCTGTCCTTGGATGTCTGTCAAACTCTGCAGTATATCTGCATTTATCTAATTTTGATCTTCTTGAGCCTTAAGCATCCTTTCATTGTCTTCTCTGCAACTTTGCAACTCCACCCTTAGGCTCCTCATGGTGGCTGCAATATCTGGGGGATTATCTTGAAGTCTTCTCCCATTGGACTCTGTCTTGTCATTTCCAACTCTAACATTTTCTCACATAGCATCTTCCTTGAACTCATAGGGGTCCTGTGCATCATTCATGTCGTCAATTCTCATCTTGGCCCAACCAAGATTGAATTTTTGAAAACTGCTCTATACGGAATGCTGCCTCTGAAGGTGACTATAATTCTGCACAATGTGTTAATAAACACAACTGTTAGCTACATAACAATATCATGAGTTCATTACTTACCTGCATTTGGAAAATACTATATTGACAACTTTGTCAAAACACATAATTTTCTTTTCACCAAGAACGGCGGGTCGAGGGCAGCACTCTTGTTTTTTTTTTTTTTTGTAAATATTAATTTTCGCGCAATCTAGCGCATAAGATCCCTGACATTTTTCGCCCTTTTTCATCCCTGTAAATCCACTGAAAAACTGCTGAAAATATGCTTTTCCCACAAAAAAAAACTCATATTTTTTTTCATCTGATCAGATACCTCCCCAACTAGCCATCCACTATATCGGGTCACTAGTTGATAACTCTTCCGACACCTCGGCAGACCGATCTTCAATTGTCTTCTGATGCACATCGAATCAATCTTCATCTGTCATCCGACGCATCTACTGACCGATCTTCTATTTTTTTTCGATGCCTCGAGTCGATCTTCCTCTATCTTCCGACGCATTGGATCGATCTTCCTCTGTCTTCCGACGCATCGGCTCAATCTTCCTCTATCTTCCGATGCATCGGCTGACCGATCTTCTTTTTTTTTCTGAGATTTTCTCTACTTAGAAAAATTTACAAATTTTTCTTCTCTTCTTATTCTTTCTGCCGCCGTGTCAGCTCCCTTCTGGAGAGCCTTGCCGATACCTTGGCTCCTCTTCAATGAACGTCTTCCGATAATTTTAACACTTCAAATTTTTTTTGAAATTTTTCTCTTCGGTTTCCTTGTCGGCTGTGTCTCTGCTCACCCCAGCCGAGACCATCGGCTCAACCCAGCCGATACCTTCGGCTAATCCCAACCGATACATTTGGTTCCCTTCATATTTTCTCCTCTGGCGTCATTGGCAGCCCTTCGGCTAACTGAGCTGACGTATCGGCTGGCTTCAGCAAACGTCTTCCGATTATTCTTGATACAGAATTTTTTTTGAAATTTCCTCCCCGCTAGGGTTCTTTATCGGATGGACTCAGCTCTAGTCATCCGACGTATCGGATGGGATTCAGCCTAATTCATCCGACGTATCGGATGGAATTCAGCCTAAGTCATCTTTCTGTCTTTCTCATTTTTCCTCAGCTGGGCAGAGTGTAACCTTGCCTCTGTCATTGCTTCTTCATGGCCCATTGAGGCCCATGCTACAACGTGTGCTCTGATACCACACTGTAACGTCCCTGAGCCTCCGATCGATGAAGAGGACGCTACCCATTACTGCTATCTACCCGGGAATTTAGCCCCATAAAACATAAAATAAAATGCATTGAACCAAGATACACAGATGCATAAAGAATTAACATTCAGCGGAGGCAATTACATTTAATTCAAGCATTCAACACATTTTAGCATGTTCATAATAATTCACATAAACAATATAGTTGCATGAGTAATCACACAAGAATACTTATCTTCGAATGAAGCTCCCCGCAACTAGCTATGTCGTTGCAACATTCCACCCAACCATAGGCCAGTGTGCTCCTTAATCTCTCAGCAACACTGCCACCTCCAAGCTGGTCATGATTTCCCCAAGGAAAATGAAACTAAGCAGACTCACACATAGCCAAAGATATGTCAAACTCAGTCAAGCCAAATCCATGTTTGGGTTTATCGGATTATCAGGAGGTGGAAGCATTGTCTTCTAAGCTAGTGGGCTTATTGAAGAGCTAAGGATGCCTACACCTGAACTAGCTTGACTCTTAATACAGCCACACACACCCAACACAAGGAATCCTTCCCTTCTCTACTGCACAGTCCCTCAGGCCATGAATTCCCTTCCAGTGCTATTCAGGGGGTGTAGAAGAGAGCCAACCCTCTAGTTCCGTCTATGATGATCCTACAAAACACTAGGTTTGTCAAGAAAACTCCTTCCCACTGCTACATAGTCCAAAGACCAATTGAACACACAACAATATACACCATTCCTGGGTTTAGGAAAACAATTCAGCCATAAAATTAGTTTCCAAGGAGAGTAAGAACAACCCACTACAACAAATCGTATCCCTTGGATGCTTTGGCACTAACGTGGCCAAAAACGAATTCCATACACCACAATTGTAGTGATGAGAACACAAAAATGATTTTTAGCTTGATAAACATTGGGGAAATGGAATAGAATGTTGGGGAAAGGAACCCAACCACATATCAACACCAAAAACAAATCCACAACTCAGGAGAATGAGGAAGTGACTACCACGTGAGGGAAAAACACACCCACGACAACTCAAAATGAATTTTACACACAACGAATTCCTAGCTGCTTGAGAGAGCCCCAACGATGGTGAATGATAAAGATAGAAACACCCAGGAGCCCAATCGGGAAGGAAGAACACTCAGCCAACAAAAACGTGGAGGTAAGAACAACTCCCAAGCTTCCCCGTGTGAGCCAACAATGAAGAACGTCCATCTATGAGCAAATGGCATGCATTTGTGGGTGATTACTTGCCCCAAAAATCAAAATTGGTTTTCCCCAAATTCGAAATTGTTGTGCATACTCTTCCCATCCCCATGCAATAACTAACTCAACCACATTATGGCAGCATTTAATGATTGGGGGGAAAAAAAAAGGGTAGTTGACTAATTATGGGTTCTCCCTTTGACATTTGGATTTTCCCCATTGGCCCAAGGGTTTAAATATTTTCCCTCCCTATTCCTTAGGAAAATCATGCCCCCATTTCATTACTTGTTGCATAGACATAACTGGTTGGGGTTTTTAATTAAAAAGCATATTTACATGATGCAAAAAATTATAATGTGTTGGCTAGCACGAAATATACCTTCGACAATGATTTTAATTGCCAGAACATAAAATGATAAATCGATGGTGGGGATTTTTCCTTTAGCTCCACACCATGATTAATTATAATATATACATCATATACATTAATGCAACGGGGTCAAAACTGGGGTGTTACAGACAGAGGGAGATGAGGCTAAGGCTAGAGCCAAGAGAATTGTTAACCCAAAAAATCCCTCACTCATCTCTACATGGCCTACACCATCCAAGGACACCCACACACGATCCTCATTTGACCCCAGTTGACCCCCACACCCTCAAAAAGGCTTGAAAATATGAAAAAGGGCTTAAAAGACCCTAAAAAGAGCCAAAATAGATCTCATAGGGGCTAAAGCCTCCAAAAAGGGGCTAAAACCCCTCAAAGGAGCTTAAAACCCCCAAAAGAGCTAAAGATTGAGGGAAGGGTCTAAGGCCCCAACCAAGGGCTTAAAACCCTAAAAATCTTGAGAAAAAGTATAAATAGAGGGGTGGGGGTCACTCTCAAAACATTCCTTCTCTCCATATTGTTATGCTGCCTGAATGAGTGCCTTGAGACCATTTTCCTCTCAAGCCATTCACCCTCCCTCTCCTCCATCCTTCCATTTGAGCCATAGCTCCCCATTCCTAAGAGAGGTGCTCCCCCAAGCTAGGGCATGGTGGCCCATTTCCACCCATAGAAGGTATAATTTTTGTTTCATGTTGTGTTTATTTTAGTTTGTCTAACATATCTTTATTTGCAGATCTATTGCTTAACATGTACTTGTAGGTTTTCATTGTTTGCTTCCAGGTCTTTGGGTTTTTCTAACAAGTTGTATGAAGGGTCTTGGAGCTTAACCCATAACATTGTGTGCAGAGGGGTTTCTATAGTTCTATTCTATTTCATTTTCTTTCTATTTTTCTTGCACAACCACCAGGAACCCTAGCCTTCCGTCCTATAGATGAAAGGTAGCCATTCCTACTCTGTACCAAGGGAGAAATCCCTACTACAAATCTAGAGACCATACCAGGTCAATCACACAGGATCCTTGGGTTTTATTTTTGCAGTTTATTTTCATTTTCCCTAGTTTAAATTTCTGTCAAATCTAGCTTAGATCTATATTTTTCTGCATTTCTATTTAGTGCCGAGCCTCCTCAAGGCCAATCCGAGCCCATTTGGCCATAGTACAGGTTATTGTCGGTCGAATCTGGCTTAGGATAAAAAAAAATTCACTTTTCGGGGCAGGTTCCTCTTATCGGGTTGAAAGGTACAACCACGTCGCTCATTCAGGCCCGAAAGGTGCAACCAGGTTGCTCATTTTTCCCTAAAAGGTGAGACCCCCTCCCAAAAGCTAGCTCCCATCTGTCTGCAGGTTCTGAGCGACCCCCTCACCTATTTTGGGGAAAATTTGGTGACCCCCTCGCCACATTTGCCCCGAAAATAGCAATCTATCTCTCAAATTCTGATTTTTAAAAATTAAGGACTGTAAGTGTGACTCAACCACCTTTGTCCATCAAATATGTTTCTATTTATTTTCAGTATTTGTTCATTTTATTACATCATGTGTAAATCAATGGTAAATGAAATGGTTGATGGATTAATAAATCTGATCAAAGCTTGATTAAAAAATTATTGTAATTAAAATCAGCATCTTGCCTATCCCTTCCTCCTCTACCCAGTCATCACCCTTCGGGGTATTCTGGGATAAGACAAAGGGTGAAGCTCGTATAGTAATAGGCACTTTACTTGGAATTTTTCAAAACCACTAAAAACAAGTGACTTGGAAGGTAGAGCGGGTAGTAGGCCCAGGGGGCCTCACGACGCGCAGTGTCCTACCTGTTGACTGACCTTGCATGAGGAGGGTGACTTGTGGATCTACGGCTGGGATTAGTCCCATTGTGTTGAGAGCCCAACACCCTTTACTGGTTGAAGAGAAATACAGGTATAAGGTAGTCACCTAGTCAGGCTATCATAGTTCAGATTCACAAATGGTACATGTGTAAATTTCTAATTATCATTTACTGCTTTCATTGACAATGTTCTGAACTCTGCGGAATATTCATAAACCATTTAAGCAACCACTAAGCATAATAGAAATACAAAATACATACACACAAACCATACCATATAAAACAACCAAACTTAGTTCATGATGTTGAGTGAGCCATTAAAATTTATAGTTTACACTAAGTCAAACATCTACAGTCTTTGAGGACATAAGTCCCTGACTGCCTTAATCATGGGAAGTACTTGGGCTCAGCCCAGAAACTCATTGTGAGGAGTACCACAAGAACCCCAAAGTAGCTGGCTGCTGAGAGGAATTTTCAAGCGAAACAGGAAACGACCCCCATTGATTGACTAGCACTCCCGTGAGGAAAAAGCCAAGCGCTATCTTCTGGCAGTCTTGGTGGCCAAGTGACCACCTGAAGCCAATAGGAAGCCATTAAAACCGGGGTCCGAAAATCATTACCATATTTCACCAATTTGACATACAAATCAGACACAATTGACCCCCCACGTTCTTCCTCATGCCTGACAGGCGACCCACCATAGTTCGGGTCCTTGCACCAACAATGTCGAGACCATTCTCGATGACCCTCTTCACCATCAGAATGCTATACAACCTCTGATTTAGACTCACAATCATACCAATCTGAGCTAAACCTGCATACTGCACCATCAAGCCCCATGGCTGGTGCAAACTCGGATTCATTTTCTGGCGTAGCGATTGGTAGCGGACCCATGTCCACACCCCACACCACCACCAATACCTCTGCTGGTGGCCCCAACACGGTCATGCAAACCGTCATAAGCCAGCTACCACCACCCGCATTAACTAGTCAAGTTGTCCCACCTATAACACATGGGGGCAATATGCCTTCCACCCACACTTTCCCACTTTGGATACATAGGGGCAGTGGCCATTCCACCTACACTGTGGAAATTGAACCCAATTGATAGAACAATTACACTCACAAAATTGCTAATCAAACATGAAAAATTACCATCAAAGGAGACTGAAATTGGAGCATAACACTAATCTGTCTTGAATAAGTGTACATTAGCCAACCTTGTGAAGTCATAGGCTGCTGCAATATATAATTACATGAGAGATTCAAATGCATAAGGATGCCATTCGAAATAGTAAAAAAGTAGGCTTACTAAATCTAGTCAAATCCCCCATAGGTGCATAAAGTAGTTTCCAAATCTACTTAGAGGCTCACAAATTAGCAAAGTCAAGTAGGCAAGCTAATAAGGGATGGAAAGACAACTCATACATGCTTTTATTAGGAGAAAAGGGTAGAGGATGATGTGGGCAAAAACAAGTCAACTACACCTAGTCTTGCTTTCCCTTTTGCCTTAATTCTCAATAAAACAGGTAGCTTTGCAGAAAAAGTAGATATGTGCTTTGGAGGATCTGGAATAAAGCAGACATGCTAAATATGGTTTCCAGGAGGTTTCCCAAGTGCTCCATGATTTAGTTTTAGCAAGTGTTGACTTCTATGACATGTAGAAGGCAACTAGCATAGAGTGGAATATAGGAGACTAGGTAAATAAGACAAAAATGAATGAATTAATGTCTAAGGTAGGTAACTATGGGTTGATTATTCTAACACCCCCCCTTAAGCCTGAATTTATGAGTAAATATCAGAAAACAATAGGGCCTAGCAATAAGGCTTAGTCATCCTTTACATACTGCATGTGCATTTAACCAATGAAAGAGGCAAGAACCCATTGGGAAAATCCTCCCTTAAACATGGACAGTAAAACAAAATTTGAAAATCTTGTCATCAATCATGCTTCACAGCATGATCAGTAATCCCCAGCAGTGAATTGAGATTGCTGAATGTCTTCTCACAAAAAACTTTGTTGAAGATGTCTGCTACTTGTTCTGAAGATGCACATAAGAGTAGGTAAATGGTGCCATCATGCACAAGCTGTTTGATGTAGTGCATATGGATCTCAATGTGTTTGGTTCTCTATCTCTGAACTAGATCATTGTAGATTTGAATGGTGCTCTAATTATCACAATAGATAATAGTTGAAAACTCTGATTTGAAGCCATACTCACCAAGTATTCCCTGCAACCACAAACATTGAGTTGCTGCATTTACAACTCCTCTGTACTCTACTTCTGTAGATGAGAGTGCTATGGAACTCTGCTTCTTGCTTGACTAGATGATTGGTCCTTCTGCAAGAATGAACACATATCATGATGTTGACTTTCTATCTGTGTTGTCACCTGCCCAATCAGTGTCAGTAAACCCAATCAAATCAAGATCAGATTTAGCTTTGTAGAAGATCCCATGAGTTCTTGTTCCTTGAAAAAAGTTAAGGATCCTTTTGGCTGCTCTCCAATGGATCTCATGAGGCTGATCCATGTATCTTGAAGCCACACTAACTGCATAAGATAGATCAGGTTGAGTGTGTGTAAGGTAAAGCAAACACCCAATCAACTGCCTATACAGTGTATTATTTACCATAGGAGAAGAACCTGCTTCTTCAAGCTTAACTCCTGAAAGGAAGGGAGTCTTGCTTGGCTTGCAATCTTTCATGTTGAAATTTTTTAGAAAATCTAAGGCATACTTGGACTGATGTACTTTGATTCCATGTTGGGATTGAGAAATTTTGAGACCCAAGAATTGGCTCAACAATCCCAAATCAGTCATAGAAAATGCATGGTTCATTGCATCCTTCAAGGAGGAAATCTCTTTCTTTGAACTTCCTGTAATCAGAAGGTCATCAACATACAAGACAATAATAATCAAAGAACCATTAATCAGCTTCAAATAAACATTAGGATCAGAATTGCATCGAAAAAAACTCAGTGACAGCAGAAAGCCATCAATCTTGGCATACCAAGCCTCGGGGGCTTGCTTGAGCCCATACAATGATTTCTTTAACCTGCACACAAAAGATGGATTAGAAACAAATCCTTGAGGTTGCTGCATGAAAATCTCTTTGGTGAGATATCCATTTAGGAAATCACACTTCACATCCATGTGATGCACCTCCCAGTGCTTCGAAGCTGCAATGGCTAAAGCTAGCCTTATGGAGTCCATCTTTGCCACTAGTGCAAAGGTTTCATTGTAGTCAATACCATGTACCTATGAGTAGCCCTTGGCTACCAATCTTGCCTTATATTTCAAAGGTGGACCATCAGCAGCAAACTTAGTTTTGAAAACCCACTTACATTGAACTAGCTTCCTCCCTGGGGAAGATCAATCAGTTCCCAAGTGTTGTTCTTCTGGAGCGAGATGAATTCTTGTTTCATGGCGGTTTGCCATCTTGGGTCATGTGCTGCATCTTCATATGTTTATGGGTCTGATTCAACCATGAGATAGTACTTCTCTGTAAACAAAGGGCCTTTCATACATAGGGCACTCTCAAACTAAGATCTAGTCCTCCTAGGGTCACTAGGATTTCTAGCTAGTTCCCTAGCTGCATGAATGGTCTCTTATACCCATTTTGGTCTTGTAGGATTGTCAGGATTTGCAATTAAATCATAATTATCATACATATCAGAACCAGCAAACTCATTTGTCTCTCCACTTACATTCAATGGATCTGGTGGTGAAGAAGACTCTCCAACTTCAACTGCTACTAAAGGCTCTTCTTGGAACTGAACACTTCTTTCAATGAAGGCTTTGTTAGTGCTCAAGTTTATCAGCTTGTACCCTTTTGAATATTTAGAATTCCCAACAAATAGGCACTCTTGGATTTTGGGCTGCAAATCCTTTATCTTTTCAATTGGAATTCTAGCCCAAGCCTTTGAGCCAAAAATCCTGAAATGGGTCACATCTGGCTTGTGCCCACTCCAAGCTTTGAAAGGAGTCATACCATCAAGCTATTTATGAGGCACCCTATTCTGAATGTAGGATGCACATTTTATAGCCTTGGCCAAAAACTTTGGTGGCAAAGTCTTAGCCTCCATCATGCAGGTTTCCATCTCCTTCAGTGATCCGTTCTTTCTCTCAGCAACACCATTTTGCTGTGGTGTGTAATGGATTGAATGCTGCATATGAACAACTGCATATTTACAATATTGAATGAAATCAGACTTGACATACTCACCACCATTGTCAAATCTGAGAATCTTGAGTCTCCTCCCAGACTGGTTTTCAACCAAGGCCTTAAAGACTTTGAAGAGGTCAAAAACTTCAGACTTATGCTTTAGGAAGTAAGCCCAACAATACCTAGAAAAGTCATCTATGAAGGTCAGTGCATATTTGGCTTGACTCATGGACATATGAGGAAATGGACCAGAAACTACATTGTGGATCAACTCAAGAGGTGCAGAGGTTATCTCATGACTAGCTCTCTCAAATTTGTGCTCTGGGTGTTTTCCTAGATACAACCTTGACAGACTCCCTTTGAAAAATTAATCTTTGGTAACCCTATGACCATATCTTTTTCACTCAAATCAGAAATATACTTATAGTTAAGATAGCCAAATATTTCATGCCAAATATTGCTTGCCTCATTAGCATGAATCAGAAGAGCAGAGGGGTTTGAGTAGGGTAGAAAATGGGAAAACATGTATACCTTCGAAGTGTGACCAACAACACCTTTTTCTATGACTTTACCATTCAAAATATCTGTGATTTCAACATCATCAGGGGAGAAGATGACCTTCTTTGGAGACCTTGTGTGAGTCATCTGATACACTGACAAGAGGTTAGAGGCAAGACTTGGAACATACAACACATTATTGAACTTACCATGGTCAAGATCAATCCTTCCTTTTCCCAAACTATCAGTGAGAGAGTCATCTCCCAAAAATATTGGTGGACCTTTCGACATGTCAAGAGAGGAGAATGCCTCCTTTGTCGAAACCATATGTCTAGAAGATCCATAGTCTATGATGAAGCTAGGTGAGCTTGATGTGCCAACAACCAAAGCATGTACTCTCTCTTTGTCCTTTGAATTTGATCCTCCTTCCCTCTTCTTTGAACAATCAGGAAGGGAGATGTTATTCTTCTCTAGAAGTTGGGTCAACATGTCAATTTTCTTCTTCATACAGGAGCTCTTAGGATGATAGCCCTTACTGCAGTATGCGCACTTGCTCATTTCTCCTTTGTTCTTCTTGTTCTAGAAGTTCTTCTTGGATCCTTGGGGCTCCTCTCGAGACTTGTTCTTGTCTCTCTTTTGCTCAAGTGGATTCTTATCTTTCTTCTTGCCTTTTGAATCCACCCTTGAATCTTTGGAAACCAAAGCTTGGTCTTTGGAAGGTTTGATGGTGCCCATCATCACCAATTCATCTTGTTCCTGTGTGAGGGATTCCATGAACTCTGCAAGCTTAGGCATCTTCCAGGCTCGAGCTGTCAACTTGGTGGCATGGAAGGTTGAAACAAACACTGAATAGTTAAGGCCGAGCTTCGAGAGTATGTCCAAAACTAGTTTCTCCTCCTTCTTTTCAATCCCACACTGTTTTAGCTGCAAAATAAGGGCTTTAATCTTGGAAAAATAGAGTTGCAAGGATTCGAAGCTGCTGGGACATATGGAGATCAATTCATTCTTGATTTGATGTCCTCTCATCTCATCTATCTTACCAAAAATCTCTACAAGCTTCTCCCACACTTCATTAGGTGATGTCAAACCATCAAGATGAAAGAGGAGGTCTCTTGAAATGCTCAGACATAAAAGACCATAGGCCTCATCCCTCTTGTTGTGCCATTTAATTTTCTATGTAGTGGCATTGGGCTCTGTCTCAATTGCCATAGTATCCCTGTAGAGACCTTTCACTCTAAACAATATCTCCATCTCATCTTTCCATTCAAAGAAATTAAATGGAATCCAGATGATCTTCTGAGATTGGTCCATAGCTAAGAAACTGTGCCCTTAAGTCAGCAGAATATGCTCCTAGTCAAGATGTCAACCTGAAATAACAATATGGAAGGAGAGAAATCGATATACAAAGGCTCTGATACCATGTGGAAATTGAACCCAAGTGATAGAACAATTACACTCACAAAATTGCTAATCAAACATGCAAAATTACCATCAAAGGAGACTGAAATTGGAGCATAACACTAATCTGTATTGAATAAGTGTACAATAGCCAACCTTGTGAATTCATAGGCTGCTATAATATATAATTACATGAGAGATTTGAATGCATAAGGATGCCATTCGAAATAGTCAAAAAGTAGGCTTACTAAATCTAGTCAAATCCCCCATAGGTGCATAAAGCAGTTTCCAAATCCACTTAGAGGCTCACGAATTAGCAAAGTCAAGTAGGAAAGATAATAAGGGATGGAAAGACAACTCATACATGATTTTATTAGGAGAAAAGGGTGGAGGATGATGAGGTCAAAAAACAAGTCAACTACACCTAGTCTTGCTTTCCCTTTTGCCTTAATTCTCAACAAAATAGGCAGCTTTGCAGAAAAAGTAGATATGCACTTTGGAGGATCTAGAATAAATTAGACATGCTAAATATGGTTTCCAGGAGGTTTCCCAAGTGCTCCATGACTCAGTTTTAGCAAGTGTTTACTTCTATGACATGTAGAATGCAACTAACATAGAGTGGAACATAGGAGAGTAGGTAAATAAGACAAAAATGAATGAATTAATGTCTAAGGTAGGTAACTATGGGTTGATTATTATAACACTACCCCTCCTGTCATACATGGGGGCAGTGGCCCTTCCACCTACACTTCCCCCCTTACCACACTTGGGGGCATTGGCCCATCCATAATGGTGCCACAAGTACCCCCAGTTATGCAGGTGCATCATGTCCCTGCAAACCCCACCACCATTGCTGCCTCATCTCAGATCAACCTTGGGTAAAACCTTCCTTTCATGGCACATCTCAACTTGCCTGAATTGGCTCGGTTAACAAATGACCCTATCTTCCATCAAACTTTTTGGCCTCCCATGCCAACCAAACTTCCCTCAGACATTCCCAAATTTGAAGGGAAGGTAGGGGAGTGCCCCCAAAACCACATCATGAAATTTCATCTATGGCACTCATCAAATAACATTGTAGATGATTCGACTAGGCTTAGAATATTCCAATGCACCCTCACAGGTGCTGCAGCCAAGTGGTACATCGAGCTACCACAAGCCAAGTACCCAGATTTCAACTCCCTGGCTTTCATGTTCCAACTCCCCAATGGGGAGTTGGAACATGAAAGCCAAGTACCCAGATTTCAACTCCCTGGCTTTCATGTTCTAATGGGGAGTTGCAATATTTCCAACTCCCCATTAGATACAATGAAGGGGTGGAGATCTTGTTATCTTGCCACCAGAATACTGCAACCCACATAACCAACCACATCCATGAGTGGCGGTGATTCCATAGTTTGTGCAAGATCCAACTTGATGACAGGATCTTCCTGGATTGGTTCCTAAAAACCTTGCTACCACCTATAGCAAAGGATGTTGCATCCAAATTTCCCCAATTCGAAGAGGAGGCTATCTTGAAAGCCCAACAGTTTGACCTGATCTATGCACAGTCTGGATGCCTTTACACTATCATTCCAGACACTCCCTGTGTAGGCACCTCCTACCGGGATGCACCGGGGGCATCCCATGCTGTAGATGGCATCATAGGTTCTGTCTCCCACCAACCACAACACCGTCCAACACCACCTACAATACCACCACAACCAAGCAACACCCATAGTGTTTCCTACCAAAACCAAACTCTGGACTATGCAAGAATGATGTCCCAGTCCGGAGCCACAACTTGGGCCACCATAGCAGGCTCAGGCATTAGCTTGGCCGACACAATAGTACATGGGACAAATGCCCACATTTGTGGCACCGACACCCACCCAAGTCTACTATGCACCACTGGTTCAAGCTGTTCAAGCCCCCGCCTCTACTCCACCTACTCCATTGGGACAGGTGTTTGCACAGCAAAACCATCCCAACCAGCCAACCCCCAATAACCAACAATGGAAAGCTAGGAATAACCGACCCCGGAACCAAGGCAACAATCAACTGTAAGGAGGCGGTCAACAACCAAATCCTCCCAATAATGCTGCGGTGAACCAGCTAGCCTTGTCAATGACCAAATGCACCAAGATGCAACACTCCGTTGCGTACAAACCAACCGTGTACACTATGCGAGGTCTACGGGCACTACACATACGCGTGTCCCTTCATGGGTTGTGCTAAACAGGCCATTAGAAATGAGGTTCAACATGCCACCAATACAACAGACCAAGCCCAACCCAACCTAACACCACCAGGACCTCCTCCTATGGTGCTCCAAAACCCATTACCAGTCTAAGGATTAGTGGCAATTGCACCCCCTCCCCAACACAATCCCAATGCTCCGGGGGCACCTCCCATGGTAGAAACATGTGTCCACCACCTGCTAGCTATGACAACTGAAGAGGTCAATTTACAAACCAGATGAAATTAGTACGGAACCACACGGAACCCGCTGACACATCAGTGACATCTATGTCTAAAACAACCAATGTGCCTCTTCAATTACCCCCTTTCCTGTGTCCCCCCATACATCGAGTTTCCAACAATGCTACGGCTAGAGATGCTGTTAGCAACAACATCGTGGAGGATTTGTCCCAAACACCTACCGCCATGTCCACTCTTGAGGTACTCAAAACTTTGTCAATGCAACGAAAAGCCTTACTAGCCACCCTTGGTGCTGTAGACCCCTCTGACTCCAAGTTTATCACATTTGACACGGAGAATGGAGAACCACGGATGCCATTAACCATTGCCCTCCAAATCCCGATGTCTATTCGAAATTTGGTCATGCACCGGTGCATAGTGGATGAGGGGGCATCCACGTGCATTATGTCTACCCTAGTTTGGTAGAAAATTGGATCCCCAATTCTGCAACTATCATCTACTACTCTGCGGGCTTATGATGGCCATCCCACTAAAGCCCAAGGAATCCTCCCCCATGTCCCCATCACATTGGCTGGGAAAATAGTACTGATTGACATAGAGGTTGCCAATTCTCAATTAGACTATAACCTTCTCATCGGAAGAAGTTATATGTATGCCATGAAAGCCGTAGCATCAACTATTTTCTGTCTCATGATGTTCCCCCATGAAGGGAAAATCATTACGGTTGATCAACTGTCTTATCATGATCTGCAAGGGCTAATGGCACCCACCAACGCTATCCCTACGATCAACACCATTGATCCGCAAGGGCTAACCGCACCCGCTAATGTTATCCCTGCGGTCAACACCATGGTTGACAACATACCAGCCTCTCCATTGTTGAATGTGGGCCCTAGGTTATTTTTCGATACCACCATGATGGCTTCTTTCCCCTTAGTGTCACCACTATTGACACCAAATGAGATTGCGGATTTGTGCATGCTCTCATCCAGCACTGCTGCACCCAAACATCAACCGCAACCATAATACCATCCACAGCCGCAACACCATCAGCAGCCGCAGCATCATCAGCAGCTGCAGCATTATGCGCAGCCGCCACCACAACCTCATCCCCACATGCAACCATCAGGGAGTTATCTGGGCTCCTCCCCAGCCCACACAATTCCATTCCTCTTTCCCTCGCCTTGTGTCATGAGCAAGCCAGTAATGGATACCTTAAACATACCCAATTTTACATTGGGAATTCCTATGTGGTACCTTAATCCACCAGCCCAACCACCAATACCTCAGGTAGTCTTAACCCCCATGCAACCCATTGCGGTCGAATCTCATCCTCCACTCGGCCCACAAAAACCAACCACCACACTCGCACCTGCATCGTCCCACCCAAAAAGGGCGAGGGGAAAAAGCATGAAAGCTACCATTGAGCCTTGACAGATCCCACCTTGCATCGTCTGCAAAGAATAAGGCCATCCAACTCAAAAATGTCCCGAGATTCCTGTAATCTGTGCAGATTTGGATGCCATGGATACAACAGAAAACCTCCCCATGGTTTAACTCCCAAGTGGGCCAATAGTGAGAAACAAGTCATTAAGGACAAACCATGATTGAGCCCTCTACGGATTGTATGGAAACTATTCTCACCACTACCAAGAATTATCTGAGTTTCGAATGGCTCTAACCAACCTTCAACAACATTCCCTTGAATCTGAGATCACTCTGATCGAAGAAGTTCACCCCCCACCTCCTTCTTCAGACACCATGTCCATTTACATGACGTCCAGTTCTACAAACCCTCTTGTCTCCACCATCACCAATGGTCCATCAGACTTGTCTCTTCGTTGCTTGTGCAACGATGAGGAGATACTTGAAGCCTTAACCACCCCAGAATACCCATGGGATGACATGCACCATCCACAGCCGCAACAACATCTGCAGCTGTATCACCAACCACAGTTGTAGCTCCATACGCAGCCACAATGCCAACCACAGCCATAATCTCAGTTGCAACCTCAACCTCAGTTACCAGGGAAACAGTGGGGTTCATTCCCACTCAACATGATCCTTTTCCTTTTCCTTTTCCTACCATCGCGGATCGTGAGTAAGTCTTTCTTGGAAACTCGCAATCTACAGGATTTCACACTAGGAGATATTGTGTGGTACCTTGAACCACCTACCCTACTTTTGAGGCCCCAATATGTGTTAACTCCTATCCAGCCAATTGAGATGATGTTGCACCTACCTCCAGGTCCATCAAAGACTCCTCCCGTTTCTAGGACTGCCCCTCTTCCTCCAACAGAGACTGGGGGCAAGGCCACAAAAATCACAACCAATACCATTTACATGATTGCTAGCACCGGTCACCCTTCTGTCTCATCACTTGTGGACAATCCATCTGATCTATCACGACACCACTTATGCGATGACAGAGAGATTTGTAAGATCGCCTCCAGTTTTACCCCATTCCCTTTAAACCATAGTGTGGAATCGGTTCTCCCCATAAAATACCAGATTGTGTCATCCCACCTTGCCAATGACATTTGTCTTGGCAAGGGGGCATACCTCTTCGCTCACTCAGATGGTCGACTCTTGAAGAAGCCGCGCAATGGGCTCCAACTCAAGAGAGTCTATGCCTGATATAACCACTATGAGTTCCTTATAGCATAGTTTTTTCCCTTTTTGTTTTTCAACATTTTTTCACCACAAGTCAGGGGTAGCACCATTAGCTGTCAGTTCAGAGTCACCTAGAGCCTATTCGAGATACCTCTCACACCTTCGGGCTCAAAGTTTTGTCCTCTATCTTTTTATGAGACCATCGTCTCATGTTTAACAAGTAATTTTCAGGACCACTTCCCAGAAGTTACCTCGATTTATGAGCCACATCATGGTGATGCAAGTGTCTTCGGACCTGTACTTGCATCACACTTGCCTATTACCAATCATGCGGGTTCCTAGGCCACCGCCCGTAAGGTACATCATTTTTATTTTAACATATAGTTGTTTACCCCATCCACTGCACCTTATGCAGATCTCTGGACCATCTTCCAAAGGACGGATAATTTCGTTTGCATGCATTTGGCATATAACTGCCTCTTGACCTGTACTCACATCACATGTAGTCAAGTTTGTCCATCACAACTCACACACAACTCTCTTGACCTTTGTCCGAGAGCCACCTCGGTTTGCGTTCCTCTGTCGCATTGACTTGCGTGCCTCTGCCGTGATCTATCCCATGCATGTATTGGTATGTCTAAGAGCCACCTGCTCCATCCATACTACATGAATTACTGTCCACTTTCTTGACATGGGGCACCACTTGTGCCTCCGCAATCGGTTGACCATACCAGAGTTTCTTTTAAGCTCTTTTCTGACTCCTAAAATAATGAAAAGATTGCCGAGCGCAACTGCTTCCTTTCCTTCTCATTAAAGTATAGGAAAGGGCATTTACATTGTCTCATTTATCTCCTTTTGTAGACTATGTAGACCATCAAATGAAAAGGACCACCTTGGCACATTCAAGCCAAGACCATTCCCCTCTGCATACTTTTATGCTTTCTTGGGCAGAGGGGCTGAACTTTACAAAAAATATCACCATGGGTTGTCATTAAGCCCTTTTCCAGCCTTCTCATCAAGAAAATATTACTGAGCAAACTTTGTTTCATTCATGCTCGTAAAAGAATATGAATGACTGTTCAGTCAGTATAGGTTTAACCTTTTCCAGCCTGACTGGACTACCAACGATAAAGAAGTCTCTCATCCCCTAAAGGATTGGTGAGCTCTCCTGTGTATACTTTTATCCTTTTTTGGGAATAGGATACTACCAATGAAAAAGAGCCCCCACTGGAGTCTTCTTCATGCTTTCAAACTTTCTAAAATTGAAAGCACCATCGAGCATTTACTTTCTTGGGCTTGCCAAAAATCCACGAGATCGTACCACAACAGTGTCTGTAGACACCACCCCATAGATAACAGTTTGGCAGCATTCCCACTTTGGGTTGCCTTTGTTTAGATTACTTTGCGATGTGTCTTCCTTGGATCCCATTAATATCAAAAGTGTCTACCTCCCCCAAGTATTTCCCATTTGCAGTTACAGTCCCAGTATTACAGCTATGATCCCTTTCCCATGAGTCAGTTTCATTTGCTGCATGGTCCACCTTGCCATCATACTCTGAACCAAGGAAGTTTAAGTCCACTACACTCCCTCTTCCCCTGTACAACTCCTTCCCTCCCCCCCCCATTCAGTGGGCCAATCCTCAGATTGTATCACATCTTTCGGTTATCTCCCTCGCGCTTGTGGTTAAGGAAACACCATTGCCTTGACCAGGGGCAGGTCTCCCTCTGTCGATGACAACACATGTATTTTAGAGGATAGAACCAGAGGTTCCTGTATCCTGGTTTCATTAACCTCATTAATGAGTTCCTTGGACCACTTGAGAGGAGTCCCTAGTGCCTCTTGGGATGGTTGTTTCTCACGTGCTTGACTCCAGCTAAATCATCGCACCATTGAGATTCGTACAGGGTATTGGTCTATGCAGTATTTGGTCGAAGACCCTGGATGTCACCTGGCTCTAGCATATTGATGAGCCTATTTGAGGGACCTAAATAGGTTTATATCCCTTATGATTCCCGGGTTGCGTTGGAGACAGTGTTCAGAAGCCCCAATAGTGCTTCTATATAGATTTATGATTGATGTAGCATATTTGTACCACAGAGACTCTGACTCTCCATCAGTGAGTCCATATAGCTATGTATCGTTCCAGATCTAACAGGCCATCAGTCATGAAGATATAGCATTCCATGAGAATGCCATGGGTCGAATGTAGTAGTTCTTCAGATCAGTATTGTATTCAGCCTCTCATTGAGGCAACCACTATGTATCATCAGTTGTATATGATCAGCTCTTGTATTATAGAGCATAGATCACATTATTGTTTTTACATTGTTACGAGCAAGGGGATGCCCGCCTCGTCCATATACATGTCACACATTATTTGTATGTCACCCATTGATGGGAACCATATTAATACAAAAACCAAAAGCCACAATGCCCCAGCCCAGGAAGCACCACCTCTCCCCAGAAAATCCTATGATGTCCATCGGCCATATGATGAGCTCCTACCATCACACATCAGGGGGAAATCTGTTAACCCAAAAAATCCCTCACTCAACTCTACATGGACTACACCACCCAAGGACACCCACACACAACCCTCATTTGACCCCATTTGACCCCCACACCCTCGAAAAGGGTTGAAAATATGAAAAAGGGTTCAAAAACCCCTAAAAAGAGCCAAAATAGCTCTCATAGGGGATAAAGCCACCAAAAAGGGGCTAAAACCCCTCAAAGGAGCTTAAAACCCCCAAAAGAGATAAATATTGAGCGAAAGGGGCTAAAATCCCTAAAATGGGGCTAAAGCCCCAACCAGAGGCTTGAAACCCTAAAAATCTTGAGAAAAAGTATAAATGGAGGGGTGGGGGTCACTCTCAAAAAATTCATTCTCTCCCTATTGTTATGCTGCCCGAGTGAGTGCCTTGAGACCATTTTCCTCTCAAGCCATTCACCCTCCATCTCCTCCATCCTTCCATTGAGCCATAGCTCCCCATTCCTAAGAGAGGTGCTCCCCCAAGCTAGGGCATGGTGGCCCATTTCCACCCATAGAAGGTATAATTTCTATTTCATGTTGTGTTTATTTTAGTTTGTCTAACATATCTTTGCTTGCATATCTATTGCTTTACATGTACTTGCAGGTTTTCATTGCTTTCTTGCAGGTCTTTGGGTTTTTCTAACAAGTTGTATATAGGGTCTTGGAGCTTAACCCATAAACTTATGTGCAGAGGGGTTTCTTTAGTTCTGTTCTATTTCATTTCCTTTCTGTTTTTCTTGCACAACCACCAAGAACCCTACCCTTCCATCCTATAGACGGAAGGTAGCCATTCCTGCTTTGTAGCAAGAGAGAAATCCCTACTATAGATCTGACGACCATACCAGGTCGATCCCACAGGATCCCTGGGTTTTATTTTTATAGTTTATTTTCATTTTCCCTAGTTTAAATTTCTATCAGATCTAGCTTAGATCTTTGTTTTTCTGAGGTGTGGTAGAATGTAGATGGAATCTCCTTGGGACAAGGGAAGTATGCAGTAGAGATCTTGAAGAGGTTCATGATGATGGTCTACAAGGCCATGACCACACCTATGGCATCAAACCTAAAACTATTGAGTGATGCTCCATCAGAGTCAGTTGATGCTACGATGTATCGTCAGATGATTAGGTCCTTGATGTACCTGATGAATACGAGACCATATATTTTCTTTGCTATGAACACATTGAGCCAGTTCCTAACAGATCCGAGAAATGCTCACCTGATTGCTGCAAAGCATATTCTGAGGTACCTAAAGGGTACAGTTGATTATGGGCTCAAGTATGAAGCGAATCAGAAGATTAACTTGGAGGGTTATGTGGATTCAGATTGGGCAAGAAGTGCCATTGATAGGAAGATCACTTCGGGGTGTTGCTTCAGTATGGGATCAGGTGTGATCTCTTGGTTTAGCAGGAAGCAATGCCGCATGGCACTGAGTATAGATGAATTAGAGTATGTCACAGCTTGTTCGGCTAGTTGTGACGCAGTGTGGTTGAGGAAGCTACTATTTGATTTGTTTGATATCCAGTTGGATGCTACTTGTATATATTGTGACAACTAGAGTTGTGTGAAGTTTTCAGAGAACCTGGTGTTCCATGACAAGTCGAAGCATATCGAGATCAAATATCGCTATATTAGGGATATGGTGCAGAGAGGATCAGTGAAGCTCCAGTATATTGCAATGGTCGAGAAGATAGCTAATGTGTTGACCAAGCCATTGGCCAAAGTGAGGTTTGAGTACTTCAGGGAGAAGCTTGGTGCTCTCCAGATCAAGGTTTCTTCCAAGGGGAAGTGATGAGTCTATGTGCCTTTCTCACATGGTGGCAGGTTGGGCCTCCCATAGTTAAATGTAAGTGCAGAGCCTTTCTGACATGGTGGAAAGCTGGGCCTCCCATGGTCAGATGTAAGTGTAGAGCCTTTTTGACATGGTGGTAGGCTGGTCCTACCATGGTGAGATGTAAGTGTAGAGCCTTTTTGACATGGTGGAAAGCTGGGCCTCCCATGGTCAGATGTAAGTGCAGATCCTTTCTGACATGGTGGCAGGATGGGCCTCCCATGGTTAGATGTAAGTGTAGACCCTTTCTGACATGGTGGTAGGCTAGGCCTCCCATGGTTAGATGTAAGTGTAGAGCCTTTCTGACATGGTTTTAGGCTAGGCCTCCCATGGTCGGATGTAATTGCTGAGCCTTTTCGACATGGTGGCAAGCTGGGCCTCCCATGGTCGGATGTAAGTGTTGAGCCTTTCCGACATGGTGGCATGCCAGGCCTCCCATGGAGTGCTGGGCCTTTCTGAAATGGTGGTAGGCTGGGCCTCCCATTATTAGAGGAAATTTGAGGCCTAAAAAGGGCCTCCTAAGGAAAATAATAAAATAATACCTATTAATTTTGAAGGAAGAATGAAAAAAACTACTTTTTGCATTCGTATTTTCGACACATCTCCCTGTGTTTTTACTCAACTTTTGAGCGGGAGAGCTCGTTGGATGCAAAATTTAATTCTGCATCCAACGAGTACCCACATTGCCTACTTTTGATATACCCCTCTACCCAAAAACAAGAAATACCTGAAAAAATGTGATGACGATGTCATCATCACATTTTTTTAGGTATTTCTTATTTTTGGGGTAGCGGGGTCCGTCAAAAGTAGGATGTGTGGGTACTCGTTGGATGCGGAATTAAATTCCACATCCAACAAGCTCTCCCTCTTGAAATTTGAGTAAACACACAGGGATATACGTCGAAAATACAAACAAAAAAAGTAGTTTTCTTTTATGACAAATATGTCAATTCAACCATTATGGTTGACTCATTTTATTGAAATTCTATTGGTTCTTGAATTCCAACTCAAAATTTTTATTGTTGGCATGTTTTCTTATAAGGCCCATTTTAGACCCCAAATTTCCTCTAATGGGTCAGATATAAGTGTTGGACGAGCCTTTCTGAGATGGTGGTAGGTTGGGTCTCCCATGGTTAGATGTGAGTGCTGGGCCTTTCTGACATGGTGGAAGGATGGGCCTCCCATGGTCAAATGTGAGTGTTGGGTGTGCCATTCTGACATGGATGCTGGATGTGTTCCTCCCATGGTCAGATATAAGTGCTGGGTGGGCCTTTTTGACATGGTGGAAGGCTGGGACTCCCATGGTCGAATATAAGCACTGAAGAAGATGAATACCTACATGAAGGCTAGGCCTACAACTAGCATGAAAAAAGGTTGGCTCTATAGAAATTCCTATGACGAGTAGAATTGAGAGATAGAACCATTTGCTCGAGATAGCGGGAGAAGTGATGATGACGATCCATGATGATCCAACTTTGATGATGATCCAGTGATGATCCAATGATGATCTAGCTTTGATGATGATCCAGTGATGATCCATCTTTGATGATGATCCAGTGATGAAGAATTGTACTAATGAATTGTGTCAAGAGAATACCTTCCTAGTTAAGAGGGAGTGTTGATGTATATGTAACTTCGGAATGCATTCACTTGTATATTTCATATATTGTATTTCATTGGTACCCGATGTTCCTATCGGGAGAATCATTAATGTAATCAAGTCATGTAAAGTCATAGGGTTTAACCCTCCTTGTTGATCGAGGGGAAAAGTCCCCATAGATGTGGGGCACTAGGGTTATTAGACTCTCATAGAGAAGTCAACCTTGGTAAGTAATTGTCAAGTCAGAAACTAGTATAAATAGAGAGTGAGCCTCTTTATTTGAGACACACACTCACCCAATTATAGCGCATGAGTTAGATAAGAGAATCTTTCACAAGTGAGAGAGAAAACAGCTGTCGAAAATCATCTTTTTGTCTTTGGGTTTTACTGCTACTATTGGTGCTCATTCTATCTCTGAGGAAGTTGCGAGGTTTTCTCCTTTATCGTTTCCCCGAGGAAAATCTTTGTCTCTCTTGTCTCTTGTGATTATTGCTGTGCATGTTATTCTCTCATATAAGATCCTAAGATCATATTGCTTAAATGATAAAAATCTAACAACATTCAGAAGGATATATTTCTGATGGGAACATATTTGTTTGTAAATTTAAAGATTGTAAGACATACAGATATCAAATACCATTGGGCCATGGAGTCACAGTCTGAATCATTCAAGGATATTACATCAAATAATGAACAATGATTTTCCCTTTTGTACTATAAGGCAAAGTGAGTGTAATATTCAGCCAAATATATTCAAATGGTGGTAGGAGGAAGGAGAAAAATCATAGTGCAGTAAGAGGCACCTATCTAGGGACGCATCTCTTGCAAATACCTTTAACGGAACAACAAATAAGGGAGATGACAAAAATGGAGCATCTAACAAGGATGAATTCCACAACAATCATCACTGACACATTACAAATTTTATATCTGATGGAAGGAGTGCTTAATAAAATGAATTCCTCACATACAACTAGAAAGCATTAGCAAGAATTTACACATATGAAAATGATGCAAACAGGAAACACAAACTGAATATGAACACTGTGATGAATCTCATAAACTCAGAGAAACATTTTCATTATCGCTTCCAAGAAATTTTATAGGGCTACAATCCCAGCATAGAGGCTTAAAAAAAATTGAAAGTCAAACCAACCGCCTTTTCTCCTCCATAGAGGTTACATTTATAATGGTATTGGGATCTCGAGACCAACCTTGAAACATATCCCAATTCGATTACAAAAAATGGGAATCAATCCTGAATCATCATCGTATATTCTAGCAGTTATGAGGTGGTGCATTCACCATAATTTCTACATAAAATAGGAAATATGGAATCTCGAGCATGCTTGATAAAAATGGTAATGCAATGGCTGGGACTCTAGCTCGCTTGACATGAAAACAATGGTTTGATTCCCTTCCAATGGTTTCTGCTAACTCATCTGGACCTGTTCCTTATCATGCTTGGGCATGCAGTGTGTATTTGGTCCTTCCGAACCTCTCAACTATCTTCCACTAATATGGAGATGGCAGTTCCAGAGTGGACATTTATTTCTCCAACACGCGCAACTTGGTGTGGTCCTTGTAAGAATAACTTTGCAAATGCACACATGCTTCTTTTTATTTTTCCTTGTATCTTTAAACTGCGAAACAAACCACAGCCGTATATATTTTCTCTGAGAAATCTCAACCGTCCCATGATGTTTCCACTACCCAATTTCGTAATCCCTTGTCCTATTAACTTTCATTCATATTTCCACCGCGAAAATTAATGTTGGCCATCGATCCAATCTGCGCCAAGATCTCGATCATCCAAAGGTGTAGGCTCTACAATATTTCACACAGCCTCATCCTACTAAACTTCATGCACATTATCATCATGAAATTACCCAAGAAAATTGATCAACTCTCCTTTGGATCTCCGTCGTTCAAAGGTATAGGGTCTACCAAATTTCACAGCCCCAAATTATTTTATCTTTCACGCATGTTTGGGTTGCAAAATACATCTCTTCTGTAGATCTTCTCCATATAAAATCCCGATCATTCAATTGTGTGGGTCCTACGCGGTTTCACAACACTGACATGTTTTATCCTCCGTACAGGTTGCCGCTGCGAAATCCATCTCAACCGTAGATATTCAACCTCCTTAGATCTTGACCATTGAAACTTGAAGGATATATCATATTTCGCAATCCTCCACAACTTATGCTTCTACACATATTTTGTCCATGAAATATTCCTCCTCCATCGATCTACATTACCTATTCATCTGTCGATTGATATTGCTCGCCATTTAACCTCGTTCCACCAATGTCAGGCTTTAAAAAATGTGCATCCTTTTTTGACAAAATATTTAGAAACCATTTATTTTCTTTGTTATGTGTCTACGCCATTCATTTTCGCCACTGGATAACTATGAGCATATTTTTATGCCTAAGCCCAAATGCAAGGTTAGAGATCCAAGATTTTCAATGTTTGTATATGCCACACCATGGTAAAGTCCATTATGACCTTCAGGATTAAGGTAATCCTCTCAAGTGACCTCCAGGTTATAAGACACAACTTTTTTTTCTTATACCCCCCTCATTTTCACTGGTCTAGACCTCTGCAGGGGGAGTTAGTGAAAATTCCTATGTAGAAGTCCTCAAAATTTAGCAGAGGTGCTAACTGACTCCTCTTGGAAGGATCGGTCAGGGGCATCTAATAGTGTAGATGGTGTTATTGGAATTGTTGCATTAGTTGTTAGACCCTACTAGCATCTACCCCCTGTGGTGAATCCTGTATATGGAAACACCTTGAGTGTTACACATCCCTTTATGGGCTCATTTTGCACTCCAAGTGGTGGCCCTAATTTTCCCCAGGAAATCTAACATTCCAGAGCAACACCCTCTTATGCACCTTCAACATTGACTCCTCATGTCCATAGACCAGTCTATCATGGACCTACCTATGATGGCCCTTAATCTTATTACCCTATCCCACCACCAGTGTCTCCATCACAAGTCTCACCTCTGGATCCTCCCTTTCTTCAAGGGAAAGTTTACGCCTTATAGATCCCTGCAATACAACTTCCACCATCCCAAAATAACCAACAAGAGAAACCTAAACAATACGAGGTAGGAACCATGTAAATAATAAACACGATTAAGTGGGAATTACACCTCCTAAATCCCATAGAAAACAATGGATCCCATCATACCAACCATGATCCTAACCAACCCCACAAGTGAGGAAAGAACCCATGTTCTTTCTATAATGTTTACAGACACTACACACATCATTTCCCCCACTTATCCAGAGCCCATTATATTTGGGATGAGAATAACCATCATGTTTCTAAAACTATCCCCAAGGCACAACCTAACCTACCTCAATCGACCTTGCCTTCCATGATGTTACAAAACCCTTTTCCCACTCAAGGGGTATTGACAACCCATCCCATGGCACAATACACAACCTCCTTGAGTTAGCCTCTTGATTCGAGGGTTCAACACCTTTTTATGACGTCTTCAGAAATTAACCTCTAAATGTGTCGCAACTAGTAAGGTTGAGCCATATAGATCATTCCCATCAAAAACATCGAAAAGGTTGTTGACTCTGCCCTTGTGGATTAGTCTTTGCAGTTACTACCTCTGATCGATGGGAACCCTAAAGTTCCCAAGTTTCCTCTGCACTGAATCATGAACCATCCTAATGCTTGAGTTGAAGCTGACTATAGCATTGTAGATGAATTCGCTAACTCCCCCTCAAACATGTCGACCTTGGAAAACCTCAAGAGCCTCCCAACACAATGCAAATTCCTATTGTCTGCATTAGGTGCAATAGATCCCACTGATTCATGTCTCATGAATTTTGATTTAGATAATTATAAGCCCATGGTGCTTTCATCCATATCATTCTGGATCCCAGTCATGATCTGAATCCTAGTGATTCAGTGGTTTATCATTGACAAAGGTGTATCCACATTCAGCATGTCCACCTTTGTTTGGTAGAAGCTCCATTCATCCAATTTAGAGTCGTTATCAACTTCCTTACATGCCTATGATGGTTGAGCTACCCAACCCCAGGGAATTGTCTCTAATATACCCGTTGACTTAGACAACAAGATTGTATTAATTGAAATTGAAGTGGTTAATGCTCAACTTGATTACAACCTTCTCCTAGGACATAACTACATGTACACCATGAAAGTAATTGCTTCCTTATTATTTTGACTTATGATGTTCCCTCATGAAGGGAATGCTATTAATAACAACCATCTCACCTATTACAAATCCAAGAGATTGGCCACCCTTGAAAATTTCTTCCATATGGTTGACTATTCTATTAACAACACATCCATCCCTTCACTCTCTTTCATAGGAACTCGACTATTCTATGAGGCTCCCATGACTGCTAATTTTTCAGCCTTTTCTCCACATCCCCATGTTGCATAGATGTTAGGCCTATGCACCATTTCATCTAGTAAGCCTACACCCCAACCTCAACCTCAACCATCGTTGTAGTTGCATAAGAAGCCACAAAATATGTCGACGCCTTCCCCTAATCAATTGACCCAGAACCAGTGGAGAGCTACACATACCCAACATATCCCCTTCTTGTTTACACCTTCAGGAATAGCCAGCACACCAGTGATGGAAACACTTATCCTTCCAGATTTAACCCTGGGCATCCCAGTTTGGTACCTTACCCCGCCAAAACCTCCTCCAACCCCACAAGTTGTTTTTTAACACCAGTACAACCCATTGATATGGCCAATTGGACCCCTCCTGGCATGTCCATGGACCACCCTCGGTTCTCCCATACCATCCAGTCACATCGAAGACATCCCCTAGTACCACCCAACATCCTCCTAAGAAGAAGGATGGTGATAATAAAATGACCATGACACCATAAAAAAACTAGAGAAAAGTTGTGAACCCACCCCTTACTACCTCAACTTGAGCACATCCCCCTTTTTCCCTGTGCGATGTTATGGTTCATGATACCCAAAATCATTCAGATCCCCATATTACATACTCATATTTAGATGTTATGTATGCACATGAAATATTTTATGAAACATATGAGTTATTTGTGGAAGAAACCTCTCATGGAATTCAATCTATTTATGCAAGTAAATTTGTGAAGGAATTGGAAACTAGTTTTTGGGACTTTAATTGCTTGAGGAAATGATTCTTTGGAACCTATGATACACAAATAATACTTATTCTATTGTTCATTATATAATGTGTATTTTTATGTTACAATATCCTCATAATGGTTTAATACACTTCTCTTTGATGGCTCTAGCGTTTCTTTGAAAACTAGTTCTTCGATTGGATTGTTTTGCATAGTTTGGAGACTTGGCACATAAAGTGTTTCTAAAAATTCTTGAGTGTTATTTTTATGCTTATGTATGATGAATAAACTTTAAATGTGTGTGATAATGTGAGGGTATACATTCTTGATAGTGTTTGGGAAATTTCTACCGAAATTCTAGATCAATTTCTGATTTCTATGTCCTTCAATGGAATTGTTTTGAGTATATTTGTGACTTTGCATATCAAGTGATTGATGGTATGCTATAATGAAATATATATACTTTATGAATAATAAATCATTTTATTTATATTTGGAATTATATTTGAATTATTCTATGAGCTATGTATTTAATTATTATAGTGATTCCTATAATTACTTGTCAATTCAAATGAGTAGAATTAGCTAGTTTTGTGAGTTATTTAAGGGTATTTATATGAGAATAAATATACATCCATATGAATATATATGACCCTTGGTAATCTTTCCATTAGATACAATAGTCATATATTTCTCTTTATTTGGAATTTGGAAAGTTAAATTGGAAACTATGTACATTGTGGAGAAAATCGATAACTAGTTGTGGTTTGAAATCTATATTTTCGTAATAACAGAATGCTATAGCCACGTGATATTATTATAATATGTTATTGTTCTATATATGGCTACTTATCATGTGTTATCATTTACTTATGGATTCATTTCATTCTAGTTCAGTTATTTAAACTCAATTCATTGGAATTGATGGAAAATATCACCTTATGTGATGTTAGATTGATAAAAAAAACCTTTAATTGGATGTAGGTGCACAATTAAATATGTTTTTAATGTATGTATGATTTATTTTTGGTTCAATGGCATGGTTACAATTTGATTTTGTGTAATACTAGTAGCTTATATTGGAAAACTAGTTAACTGGTCTTGTGGACTCTCTTTCATAATTACCATGATTAATTATTGTAATTTTGGTAATTAGACCTTATTTACATGTAATTAGATGTAATTAATCCATTGGGATTTCGAAATTGATGGTTATTTGTTAAACAATTGGATTTGTGGTAAGTTGCGTAATTTGCACACTAAGTGTCGTTATTAACACCTTAATTACTAGTTATTTGGATATTATCTGATTTATTTATGGATTCATATGATTTTTTTATATGTAAAGTATGATATAATTGTGGAATAAACCTCTCATGGAATTCAATCTATTTATGAAAGTAAATTTTGTGAAGAAATTGGAAAGTAGTTTTTGGGATTTTGCGTACAAATTGCTTGAGAAAATGATTCTTTGGAAACTATGAAACATAAATTATATTTCTTCCCCTGTTCATTGCATAATGTTTATTTTGATGGTACATTATCCTTATAATGGTTTAAGACACTTCTCTTTGATGGTTCTACTTTTTATTCGAAAACTAGTTCTTCGATTGGATTGTCTTGCATAGTTTGGAGACTTGGCACATGAAGTGTTTCTAAAAATGCATGAGTGTTATTTTTATTCTTATGTATGAAAAATACACTTTAAATTTGTGTGAGAATTTGAGATTAAATATTATTTATAGTGTTTTGGAAATGTCTACTGAAATTCTAGATCAATTTCCAATTTCTAGCTTCTTCAATGGAATTGTTTTCAGTGGATTTGTAACTTTGCATATGAAGTGTTTGAAAAATGTTCAAATGAGATATACCTATACTATGAATTATGAAACATGTTACTTATATTTTGAATGGAATTTAATGACTCTATGAGATGTGTATTTAATTATTCTAACGATGTTAGGATTATTAATTAATCCTCCCTTTGGCCATATAATATATTTGTCCATTTCCTAGATTAGGAGGTAATTATCACTACACTAGTGCATGAAGGACACACCTAGGGTCCATGTACTACTCACTGCACTTGTTTGCATGAGTTTAGGAACTATAGGGACCAATCCCTATAATTTAGGAACCCACTCTGAGTGCCACCAAAAATATCCTTCAGTTGACTCTAGTAGGTAGTTAGTTATATCCAGTTATTCTCTAATTACCATCAGTTAGATAACTCTTAGTCATCCTAGCACCAATTTCCATGATTCAAGGGAGTTTGGGTGCATTTACTCACCCACCCTCTTTAGTTAACTGGTTTTGAACTATTTTAGTGATCCAGAGTTGGTTTAGTGATCTCTAGTGGTGATTTTACCACATTGATTTATCCATGGAGTTAGTCCACATTGGTAGATTCAAATCATATCTTAGGAATTCAAATTCTCCTATTTGCAACACCATTGTATTACATATTTTATACTGACTAATGGATGCAAAATAATTCTTCCAATTATTGGTCTCATGTGTGTTTAATCTGCCAAGAATTATTGATCAATATTTACTGAATTCTTCTCTCTCTTCTACAACCTTTTTTTCTATTTGAATTCATGAAATCCTAAAGATCCTATGCTTTATTAAATTTAACAAGTGATTCCTAGAATCACTAGTCAATTCAGTTGAGTAGAATTAACTAGTTTTGTGAGTTATTTAATGGACTGTATATGGGTGGAAAGCTACAAAAATATGACTGTAGGTGAATCGTGATACATTTTCCATGAGATAAAATATTCATATATTTCTTTTTATTTGGTATTTGGAAAGATAAATTGGAAACTAAGCACATTATGGAGAATATTGATAACTAGTTGTGGATTGAAATTTCCATTTTCGTAAAAACATAATGAAAAATACATGTTCTCTATATATAAAATTTTTATTGTGATATATGTGGTTAATTATTAGGTGTGATACTTTTCTTATTTATGCATTTCATTTTGGTTCATTTATTTAAACTCAATTCCTTGTTGTGAATGTTAACTATTTTCATTGGAATTGATGGAAAATATCACCTTATGTGAAATTTGATTGATATGAAAATAAAACTTTAATTGGATGTAGGTAAACACTTAAATATGTTTTTAACGGTTGTAGGATTTTTTTGGGGTTTAATTGCATGGTTACAAGTTGATTTTGTGCAAGACTTGTTGCTTATATTGGAAAACTAGTTAACTAGTCTTGTGGACTCTCTTTGTAATCACCATGATTAATTATTGTAATTTTGGTAATTAGGAATTATTTACACGTAATTAGATTTTATTAATACATTTTGATTGAGAATTTATGGCTATTTTTTAATAATTGGATTTGTGGCGAGTGTCGTTATTTGCACACTAAGTGTCATTAAGTGTCGTAATTAACACCTTAATTACTAGTTAAATGTGAATAACAATAATTAGAATTTATAACTTGTTATAATATATTATATGGATTGGATTGAAGGTTTGATGATGTTATATTATGTTAAGAAAATTTCTCATTCCTTGGATCATTTGTTGGAATAGTTATTGAATTCGTTTTAATTTATTGGTAATTGAAGGGATTTTGTCGAAATTAAATCATAAAAAATGAAATTAAATATTTGTTTGACTAAGCCGCCATGATAATTGGAATTATAGAGATAATTAGATGTCCTTCATACCCTTTGATAGTCATGAGGATCATTACATTCGATGCCTTATCAGTACCTGTAGTAGGGATTTCTCCCTTACTACAGGGCATGAATGCCTACCTTCCGTCTATAGGACGGAAGGGTAGGGTTCTTGGTGGTTGTGCAAGAAAAATGAAATAGAAATGAAAACAGAACATAAATGAAGAAACCCCTTTGCACATAAGGTTATGGGTTAAGTTCCAAGACCCTGCATACAATTGTTAGAAACATCCAAAGACCTGCAAACAAACAATGGAAACCTGTAAGAACACGTTAGGCCATACACCTACAAGCAAAAATATGTTAGAAAAACTAAAATAAACAACACAAAACAAGAATTATACCTTCTATGGGTGGAAATGGGCCACCATGCCCTAGCTTGGAGAAGCACCTCTCTTGAGAATGGGGAAGCTATGGCTCAATGGGAAGATGGATGAGAGGGAGGGTGAATGGATTGAGAGGAAAATGGTCTCAAGGCACTCACTCAGGTAGCATAATAGTATGAAAGGAAGGAATGATTTGAGAGTGACGCCCACCCCTCTTTTTATAGATTTTTTAGGGTTCTAAGCCCCTGGTTAGGGCTTTAGCCCCTTTTTTGGGATTTTATCCCCTTTCACTCAATCTTTAGCTCTTTTGGGGGTTTTAGGCTCCTTTGAGGGGGTTTAGCCCCTTTTTGGAGTCTTTAGGCCCTATGAGAGCTATTTTGGCTCTTTTTAGGGGATTTTAAGCCCTTTTGCATATTTTTGAGCCTTTTTGAGGGTGTGAGGGTCTAATGGGGTCAAATGAGGGTTGTGTATGGGTGTCCTTGGGTGGTGTAAGCCATTTAGATTTGAGTGAGGGATTTTTTGGGTTAACAGATTGCCCCCTGATGTGTGAGGGCAGGACCTCATCGTATGGCTGACTGACATCATAGGATTTTCTGCAAAGAGGTGATGCTTCCTGGGATGGGGCATGGTGGCTTTTGGTTTTTGTATTAATATGGTTCCCATCAATGGGTGAGATATAAATAATGTGTGACATGTATATGGACGAGGCGGGCATGCTCATGCTCATAACAATGTCAAAAGAATAATGTGATCTATGCTCTATAATACGAGAGCCAATCATGTAGAACTGATGATACATAGTGGTTGCCTCAATCAGAGGATGAATACAATACTGATTTGAAGAACTGCTACATTGGACCCATGGCATTCTCATGGAATGCTATATCTTCATGACTGATAGCCTACTAGATTTGGAATGGTACATAGCTGTATGGAATCACTGATGGAGAGTCAGAGTCTCTATGGTACAAGTATGCTGCATCAATCATAAATCTATATAGAAGCTCTACTGGGGCTTTTGAACGTTGTCTCCAACACAACTCGGAAATCATAAGGGACATAAACCTGTTTGGGTTCCTCGAATAGACTCATAAATGTGCTAGAGTCAGGTGACATCCGGGGTCTTCGACCAAATACTACATGGACCAATACCCTGTATGAATCTCAACGGTGCGATGATGTAGTTGCAGTCGAGCATGTCAGAAACAACCATCCCGAGAGGCACTAAGGACTCCTCTCAAGTGGTCCAAGGAACTCATCAATGAGGTTAATGAAACCAAGATATAAGGACCTCTCCCAATATCCTCTGGAATATGTGTGTTGTCATCGACAGAGGGGGACTTGCCCCTAGTCAAGGCAATGGTGTTTCCTTAACCAGAAGTGCAAGTGAGATAACCGAAAGATGTGAGACAATCTGAGGATTGATCCACTGAATGGGGGGGGGGGAAGGGAAAGAGTTGAACAAGGGCAGAGGGAGTGTAGTAGACTCAAACTTCCTTTGTTCAAAGTATGACGACAGGGTGAACCAGGTAGCAAATGAAATTGACTCATGGGAATGGGATCATAGCTGTAATACCGAGAATGTCACTGTAGATGGGAAATAATTGGGGGAGGTAGGTACTTTTGGTACTGATGGGATCCAAGGAAGACACATTACAGAGTACTTTGAACAAAGGCAACCCAAAGTGGGAATGCTGCCAGACTATTATCTATGGGGGGGTGTCTAGAGACATCGCTATGGTACGATCTCGTGGATTTTTGGTGAGCCCGAGATGCTCGAAGGTGATTTCAATTTTAGAGAGTCTGAAAGCATGAAGAAGACTCTAGTGGGGGCTCTTTTTTGTTGGTAGTCTCATGTGCCCGAAAAAAGGATAAAAGTATACACAGGAGAGCTCACCCATCCTTTAGGGGATGGGAGACTTCTTTACCGTTGGTAGTCCAGTTAGGTCGGAAAAGGTTAAACCTATACTGACTGGACAGTCATTCAGATACTTTTACGAGCATGAAGGAAACCAAGTTTGCTCGATGACATTTTCTTGATGAGAAGGCTGAAAAGAGCTTAACAACAACCCATGGTGAGATTTTTCGTAAAGTTCGGCCCCTCTACCCGAGAAACCATAAAAGTATGCAGAGGGAAACGGTTTTGGCTTGAATGTGCCAAGGTGGTCCTTTTCATTTGATGGTCTACATAGTCCGCAAAAGGAGATAAACGAGATGATGTAGACGCCGTTTCCTATACTTTAATGAGCAGGAAAGGAAGCAGTTGCGCTCGACCATCTTTTCATTCTTTTAGGAGTCAGAAAAGAGCTTAAAAGAAAATCTAGTATGGTCAACTGATTTCAGTGGCACAGGTGGTGCCCCATGTCCGAACAGTGGATAGTGGTCCAAAGGTCATCCATGCAGTATCGATGGAGCAGGTGGCTCTTAGACATACCCATACATGCATGTGATAGATCGTAGCAAAGGCACGCGAGTCGGTGCGACAGAGGCACGCAAACCAAGGTGGCCCTCCGATAGAGGTCAGAAGAGCTATGTGTGAGTTGTGATGGATGAACTTGACTACATGTGATACGAGTGCAAGTTTGGAGGCAGTAATATGCCAAATGCATGCAAAAGAAATGATCCGTCCTTCGGATTATGGTCTGGAGATCCGCATAAGGTGCGGTGGACGGAGTAGATAGCTATGTGTTAAAAATCAAAATGATGTGCCTTACGGGTGGTGGCCCGAGAACCTGCATGAGTGGCGGTAGGCAAGTGTGATGCAAGTATAGGTCCGAAGACACATGTATCACCATGATGTGGCTCATAAATCGAGGTAACTTCTGGGAAGTGGTCCTAAAAATTACTTGTTAAACACAAGACGATGGTCTCATAAGAAGATAGAGGGCAGAAATTTGAGCCTGAAGGTGTGAGGGGTGTCTCGAACAGGCTCTGGGTGACTCTACCTAGTAGCTAATGATGCTGCCCCGAATGGGGGTCTTTTATTTGTGGTAAAAATGTTGCAAAACAAAAAAGGAAAACACTACTCTATAAGGGACTCATGGTGGTGGTATTAGGCATAAAATATATTGAGGTAGAGCCCATTTCGCGACTTCTTCAAGAGTCGACCATATGAGTCAGTGAAGAGGTATGCCCCCTTGCCGAGACAAAGGTCGTTGGCAAGGCAGGGTGACAGAATCTGGTCTTTTATGGGAAGAACCAATTCCACACTATGGTTTAAATGGAATGGGGTAAAACCAGAGGTGGTCTTATAGATCTCCCCGTCATCACGTAAGTGGTGCCGGGGTAGATTAGGTGGATCTTCCACACCTGATGAGACGGAAGGGCAACTGGTGCTAGAAATCATGTAAATGATATTGGTTGTGGTTTTGGTGTCCTTTCCCCTAGTCTCTGTTGGAGAAAGAGGGGCATGACTCGAGATGGGAGGAGTCTTTGATGGACCCAGAGGTAGGTGCAACACCATCTCAATTAGTTGGACATGAGTCAACACATCTTAGGGCCTTAGAGGTAGGGTAGGTGGTTCAAGGTACCACACAGGATCTCCCAGTGTGAAATCCTGTAGATTGCAGGTTGCCAAGATAGACTTACTCACGATCTTGGATGGTAGGAAAAGAAAAAGGAAAAGAAAAAGGAAAAGGATCATGTTGATCGGGAATGAACCCCACTGTTTCCCTGGTAACTAAGGTTGAGATTACGGCCACGGATGGAGCTATGGTTGCGGAAACAATGGAAGAGACATGTATGATGGACCACTAATGGTGGTGGAGACAAGAGGGTTTGCAGAACTGGACATCATGTAAATGGACATGGTGTCTGAAGAAGGAAGTGGGAGGTGAAATTCTTTGATTAGAGTGATCTCAGATTCAAGGGAATGTTGTCAAAGGTTGGCTAGAGCCATTTGGAACTCAGATAAGTCTTGGAAGTGGTGAGAATAGTGTCCATACAAACCACAGAGGGCACAAGCATGGTTTGTTCTCAATGACTTGTTTCTCACTATTAGCCCACTTTGAAGTTCAACCACGGGGAGGTTTTCCGTTATATCCATGGCATCCAAATGTGCCCAGATGATGGGAATCTCATGGCAGTTTTGAGTTGGATGGCCTTATTTTTCACAGATGATGCAAGGCAGGATCTGTCGAGGTTTAGTGGTAGCTTTTGCTTTTTTTCCCCTGGCCCTTTTTGGGTGGGGTGGTGCGGGTGCGGGTGTGGTGGTGGGTTTTTGTGGGCCGGGTGGAGGATGAGATTGGATTGCAATGGGTTGCACGGGGGTTAAGATTACCTGGGGCATTGGTGGTTGAACCGGTGGATCTAGGTACCACATGAGAATTCCCAACGTAAAATTAGGTAAGTTTGAGGTAGCCATTACTGGCTTGCTCATGACACCAGGCGGGGGAAAGAGGAAGGGAATTGCGTGGATTGGGGAGGATCCCAGATAACTCCCTGATGGTTGCATGTGGGGGTGAGGTTGTGGTGGCGGATGTGCATAATGCTGCAGTTGCTGATGATGCTGTGGCTACTGATGGTGTTGCGGCTGCAGATGGTGTTGTGGTTGCGGTAGTGTTGTATGAGAGCATGCACAAATTTGTCGTCTCATTTGGTGTCAGCGGTGGTGACACTAAGGGGAAAGAAGCCATCATGATGGTATTGGAAAACAACCCAGGGCCAACATTCAACAATGGGGAGGCTGGTATGTTGTCAACCATGGTGTTGACCACAGAGATAACATTGGTAGGAGCGGTTAGCCCTTGTGGATCAATGGTGTTGATTGTAGGGATAATGTTGGTGGGTTCCGTTAGCCCTTGCAGATCGTGATAAGTCAGTTGGTCAACTATCACGATTTTTCCTTCGTGGGGGAATATCATGAGATGAAAAACAATTGATGCTACGGCTCTCATGGCATACATATAACTTCTTCTGAGGAGAAGGTTATAATGCAATTGAGCATTGAAAACCTCTATGTCAATCGGTACGATCTTCCTGGCTAATGTGATGAGGACATGGGGGAGGATTCCTTGGGCTTTAGTGGGATGGCCATCATAAGCCTGCAGAGTTGTAGAGGATGGTTGCAGAATTGGGGATCTAAACTTCTGCTAGACTAGGGTAGACATAATGCATATGGATTCCCCCTCATCCACTATGCACCGGTGTATGACAAATTTTGGTTAGGCACCAGGATTTGGAAGGAAATGGTTGATGGCATCCATGGTTCTCCATTCTCCGGGTCGAATGTGATCAACTTGGAGTCAGAGGGATCCATGGCACCAAGGGCGGCTAGTAAGGCTTTCCATTGCGTTGGGAAAGTTTTGAGTACCTCAAGAGCGGACATGGTGGTAGGTGTTTGGGCTAAATCATCCACAATGCTGTAGTTGAAAGCAGCTCTAGCCATGGCGTTGTTGGCAACCTGGCATATGAGGGGCACGGGAAAGGGGGTAATTGAAGAGTTGCATTGGCTGTTTTAGACGTAGATGCCGCTGATGTGTCAGTGAGTTTGGTGTTGGTTCCGTATTGATTCCATCTGGTCTGTAAATTGACCTCTTTAGTTGTCATAGCTAGTAGGTGGTGGACACCTATTTTTGCCGTCGGAGGTGGCCCTGGGGCATTGGGTTTGGGTTGGGGAGGGGGTGTAGTTGCCACCAATCCTTGGACTAGTAATGGGTTTTGGAGCACCATAGGAGGAGGTCCTAGTGGTGCTGGGTTGGGTTGGGCTTGGTCTATTGTATTGGTGGCATGTTGAACCTCGTTTCTAATGGCCTGTTTAGCACAACCCATGAAAGGACACTCGTATGTGTAGTGCCCGTAGACCTCGCATAGTGTGCACAGTTTGTTTATACGCAACGGAGCGTTGCATCTTGGTGCATTTGGTCATTGAGGATTTTGGGCTAGCTGGTTTACCGCAGCATTGTTGGGAGGATTTGGTTGTTGATTGCCTCCTTGTGGTTGATTGTTGCCTTGGTTTTGGGGTTGGTTATTCTTGGTTTGCCCTTGTTGGTTATTGGGGGCTGACTGGTTGGGACAGTTTTGCTGTGCAAACACCTATCCCAATGGACCAGGTGGAGCAGGGGCGAGGGCTTAAATAGCTTGTAACAGTGGTGCATAGTAGACTTGGGTGGGTGCCGATGCCACAAATGTGGGCATTTGTCCTGCGTATTGTTGTGTCGACCAAGCTAACACCTGGGCCTACTGTGGTGGTGCAGGTTGTGCATAAGAAGTTGTGGCTCTATACTAGGACATCATTCTTGCATAGTCCAAAGTTTGGTTCTGGTAGGAAACACTAGAGGTGTTGCTTGGTTGTGGTGGTATTGCAGGTGGTGTCAGACGGTGTTGTGATTGGTGGGAGACAGAACCTATGATTCCATTTGCGACATGGGATGCCCCCAGTGCATCCCAATAGGAGGTGCCTACATGGGGAGCATCTGGAACGTCAGTGTAAAGGTAGCCAAACAATGCATACATCAGATCAAACTCTTGGGATTTCAGGATGGCCTCCTCTTTGGATTGGGGACGTTTGGATGCGACATCCTTTGCTATAGGTGGTAGCAAGGTTTTTAGGAACCAATTCAGGAATATCCTGTCATCAAGTTGGATTTTGTAGAAAATACGACATCACCACCACTCATGGATGTGGTAGGTTATGTGGGTCACATTATTCTGGTGGTAAGACAACAAGATCTCCACCCCTTCATCGTATCTAATGGGGAGTTGGAAATATTACATGAACATGAAAGCCAGGGAGTTGAAATTTGGGTACTTGGATTGTGGTAGCTCGATGTACCACTTGGCTATAGCACATGTGAGGGTGTGTTGGAATAGTCAGAGCCTGATTGAATCATCTACAATGCTATTTGATGAGCACCATAGGTGAAATGTCATGATGTGGTTTTGGGGGCACTCCCCTTCCTTCCCTTCAAAATTGGGAATGTCTGAGGGAAGTTTGGTTGGCATGGGAGGCCTAAAATTTTGATGGTGGATAGGGTCATTTGTTAACCGAGCTAAGTTGGGCAAGTTGAGATGTCCCATGAAAGGAAGGTTTGACCCAAGGTTGATGTGAGATGGGGCAACAATGGTGGTGGAGTTTGCAGGGACATGATGCACTTGCATAACTGGGGGTACTTGTGGCATTGTTGTGGATGACCCACTGCCCCCAAATGTGGTAAAAGGAACTGTGTGAGTGGAAGGGCCACTGCCCCCATGTGTGACAAGAGGGGCAGTGTAGGTGGAAGGGCCACTACCCCCATGTATCCCAAGTGGGACAGTGTGGGTGGAAGGCATACTGCCCCCATGTGTTACAGGTGGGACAACTTGACTAGTCAATGTGGGTGGTGGTAGTTGGCTTATGACGGTTTTCATGACCGTGCTGGCACCATCAGCAGAGGTGTTGGTGGTGGTGTGGAGTGTGGGCATGGGTCCATTGGCAATCATTAAGCTGGAAAATGGATCTAGGTTTGCACTAGCCATGGGGCTAGATAGTGTAGTATGTAGGTCTGGCTCAGATTGGTATGATTCTAAGTCTGAATCAGAGGATTTATGGCCTTCAAATGGTGTACAGGGTCGTCGAGAATGGTCTCGACGATGTTGGTGCAAGGACACAAACTGTGGTGGGTCGCCTCTGAGGCATGAGGAAGAATGTGGGGGATCAATCATGTATGATTTGTATGTCGAAATGGTGAAATATGGTAATGATTTTTGGACCCCTGTTTTAATGGCTTCCTATTAGCTTCAAGTGGTCACTCAACCACCAAGACTGCCAAAAGACATTGCTTGACGTTTTCCTCATGGGAGTGTTAATTAATCTATGGGGGTCATTGCCCATTTCGCTTGGCAATTCCTCTCAGTGGCCAGCTACTTTGGGGTTGTACTCCTCACAATGAGTTTCTGGGCTGAGCCCAAGTACTTCCCCTGGTTAAGGCAATCAGGGACTTATGTCCTCAAAGACTGCAGATGGTTGAATTAGTGTAAATTGTAAATTTTAATGGCTAGCTCAGCGTCATGAACTGAGTTTGGTTGTTTTTTATGTTATGGTTTATGTGCATGTCCTTTTGTCTTTCTGTTATATTTAGTGGCTGCTTGAATGGTTTATGAATATTCCGCAGAGTTCAGAACATTGTTGATGAAAACAATAAATGATAAACAGAAATTTAAACATGTACCATATCTGAATCTGAAATATGATAGCATGACTAGGTGACTGCCTTACACCTGTATTTCTCTTCAACCAAGAAAGGGTGTTGGGCTCTCAACACAATGGGACTAAGCCCATCCGTGGATCCTCAGGTCACCCTCCGGATACGAGGTCGGTCAACAGGGAGGACGTTGAGCGCCGTGAGGCCCCCTGGGCCTACTACCTCCTCTTCCTTCCAAGTCACTCATTTTTAGTGGTTTTGAAAAATGATAGGTGAAGTGCATATTACTATATGAGCTTCACCCTTCGTCTTATCCCAGAATAGCCTAAAGGGTGATGACTGGGTAGAGGAGGAAGGGATAGGGAATATGTTAATTTCAACTTAATAATTGAAACCTACAGTAATTTCTTGATTGAAGCTTTAAACAGATTCATTAATCAATTAGCCATTCAATTTAACATTGGTTTACACATGCAGTAATAAAATGAACAGGTACTGAAAGGAAACAGACACATGTTTGATGGACAGAGGCGGCTGAGCCACACTAACAGTCCCTAATCTTTAAAAATCTGAATCTGAGAGATATATTGCTCTTTTTGGGGAAAATGTGGCAAGGGGGTTGCCAAATTCTCCCCAAAATAGGCGAGGAGGTCGCTCAGAAACTGCATACAGAAGCGATATGGCTTCTGGGTTGAAGTCGTACCTTTCGGCCCGATACATGCGATTTGGCCAAAAAAGTTTGTTTATTTGTTTGTTTTTGTTTGTTTTTTTTTTTTTTTCAGGCAGGTCACACTTTTTGGGCCTAAATAGGCAACTGGGTCACTTTTTTTGGCCCGATATGAGCGACCTGGCCCGAAAACTGAAAAAAATGAAAACCTGAGCTGGGAGCGGCCGACAGTAACTTGTACTGTGGCCAAATGGGATCGGTTTGGCCTTGAGGAGGCTCGAATATGAACTAAAATGTAGAAAAACAAAGATGTAAACTAGATTTAGCAGAAATTTGACCTAGGTTAAGAAAACAGAAATAAAAACTAAAACTTGAAAAATCTAAGGATCCTGTGGGATCGACCTAGTATGGTCGCCAGATATGTAGCAGGGATTTCTCCCTTACTACAGGGTAGGAATGGCTACCTTCCATCTATAGGACGAAAGGGTAGGGTTCCTGGTGGTTGTGCAAGAAAAACAAAATAGAAATGAAAACAAAACAGAAATGAAGAAAGCCCTCTGCACACAAGGTTATGGGTTAAGCTCCAAGACCCTGCATACAACTGTTAGAAACATCCAAACCCCTGCAAACAAACAGTGGAGACCTGTAAGAACATGTTAGGCCATAAAACTGCAAGCAAAAATATGTTAGAAAAACTAAAATAAACAACACAAAATAGGAATTATACCTTCTATGGGTGGAAATGGGCCACCATGCCCTAGCTTGGAGAAGCACCTCTCTTGATTATGGGGGAGCTATGGATTAATGGGAGGATGGATGAAAGGGAGGGTGAATGGCTTGAGAGGAAAATGGTCTTAAGGTACTCACTCAGGCAGCATAACAGTATGCAAGGAAGGAATGATTTGAGAGTGACCCCCACCCCTCTATTTATAGCGTTTTTAGGGTTCTAAGCCCCTGGTCAAGGATTTAGCCCCTTTCGCTTAATATTTAGCTCTTTTGGGGGTTTTAGGCTCCTTTGAGGGGTTTTATGTTAGATTTTTATCATTAAAGCTAGCATTAACTTAGGATCTTATTTGAGAGAATAACAAGCACGACAATCAAACACATGAGACAATGAACACAAAGATTTTCCTCAGGGAAACCATAAAGGAGAAAACTCCGCAACTTACTCAGAGATAGAATCAACACCAAAAGCAAAGCCCCCAAAATAGTAAGATGATATCCCGACAACAGTAGCCTCTTTCTCTCTAGCCCCAACAACTTCTTCTTCCTCAGCTATGCACTTGAACTGAGTGTGAGTGAGTGTGTGATAAATAGAGAGGCTCACTCTCTATTTATACTAATTCCTGACTTGACAATGACTCACTAGGTCCGACTTCTCCATGAGCGTCTGATAACTCTAGGGCCCTACAATTGCGGGGACTTTAACCCTTGAACAATAGGAGGGTTACCCACAATGACTTGACATTACTTGTTTACATTATAGAACTTCCCGATAGGAACATTGGGACATGACATGACTCAATTACATTACAGATATTTCCCAGAATAAAAATCAGGATACAATACATGAAATATACAAGTGAATACATTCCGAAGTTACAAATACATCAACATTCCCTCTTAACTAGGAAGGTATTCTTTCGACACAATTTTCAGCACTTGTCTTCTTCTCTGTATCGACTGGATCATCTCGTCATCTTCATCTTCAAGTTGTGTTCATCTTCAAGTTGTCTTCATCTTTAATTCATCTTCATCTTCAAGTCTTCTTCATCTTCAAGTCATCTTCATCTTCAAGTCTTCTTCATCATGGGATCTGGGTCATCACTAGATCTGGATCATCACTGTTGGATCATCATCACTGTATCATCATCAAATCTAAATCATCACTTGATCTGGATCATCATCGGTGCTATCTCATAATGGTGCTATCTCTTGATTCTTCTCGTCACAAGAAGTTTTTTTAGAGCCAATCCTTTTTCATGCTGGTTGTAGGCCTAGAATTCATGTAGGTATTCTTCAGCACTTATATCTGACCCTAATTCAGAATGGCCTGCCCAACTCTTACATATGAAATCTTCTTGTCAGAAAGGCATGCCCAACACTCACATCTGACCTCATCTTGTCAGAAAGGCCCAACACTCACATCTGACCATGTGTAAACACATCGTGCTAGAATGGCTCAACACTTATATTCGACCATGTGCAAACACACCACATTGGAAGGGCTCTACACTTACATCCGACCATGTGCGAACACACCGCATCGGAAGGGCTCTGCTCTTACATCTGACCATGTGCGAACAAATTGCATTGGAAGGGCACTACACTTACATCTGACCATGTGTAAACACATCACGCCAAAATGGCTCTCAGTCCTAGATTGAGGATTCCTGGTAATTGACTAGGTGCCTCCATTCTCCCAGAGAATGACATCTCAGCACCAAGTTGAGTATTCTTGGTAAATTACCAGGTGCCTCCATTCCAAGAATGGAATTCAACACTTATATCTGATCATGTAGGAACCAATCCTACAGTCACATCAGAAAGGCTTAGCACTCACATCTGACATGGAAGGAACCAAATCCTCTCACCATGACAGAATGGCTCATCCCTTACATCTGACCATGGAAGGAACCTAATCCTCTCACCATGTCAGAATGGCTCTAGAACTCATCATTTCCCTTTGGAGGGAACCTTGATCTGGAGAACACTAAGATTCTCCCTGAAGTACTCAAAATTCACTTTGGCCAATGGCTTCGTCAACACATCAGCTATTTGTTCATTCGTCGCAACATACTGGAGCTTCACTGCTCCTCTCTGCACCATATCCCTAATATAGTGATACTTGATCTCGATATGCTTCGACTTGTCATGGAACATCGAGTTCTACGACAACTTCACACAAATCTAGTTGTCACAATATGTACAAGTAGCATCCAACTGGAGATCAAATAAATCAGATAGTAGCTTTCTCAGCCACACTGCCTTGCAACTAGCTGAACAAGCTACGACATACTCTGCTTCAGCTTTACTGAGTGCTACACAGGACTTCTTCTTGCTAAACCAAGAGATCACACCTAATCCCATACTGAAGCAACATCCTGAAGTGCTCTTCCTATCGATGGCACTACCTGCCCAATCTAAATCAACATAACCCTCCAGGTTAATCTTTTTATTCACCTCGTACTTGAGTCCATAATAAAATGTACCCTTCAGGTACCTCAGAATATGCTTTGCAGTAACAAAGTGAACATGTCTTGGATCTATCAGGAACTGGTTCAAGGTTTTCATAGCAAAGCAAATATCTAGTCTCATGTTCGTCAGGTACATTAAGGACTAAATCATCTGATGATACATCATAGCATCAAACACTTCTAATGAAGCATCACTCAATAGCTTTAGGTTCAATGACATAGGTGTGCTTATGGCCTTGCAGTCCATCATCCCAAACCTCTTCAGGATCTGTACTGCATACTTCCCTTGTTCGAGGAATATTCCATCCGCATTCTGCCACACCTCCATGCCTAGAAAATAGTGCATCATACCCAGGTCTTTCATTTCAAACTCAACAACAAGCTTCCTCTTCATATCAGCAATCAACCCATCCGTACCTGTTATGAACAGATCATCTACATACAGTAGGAGTATCACTGGGTTACCTTTTTCAACCTTGTAGTAAAGGTTGGAATCTACTTTACTTTTGGTAAAGCCCAAACTAGATAGAAAGCCACCAATTCTACTGTACCATGTCCTGGGTGCCTGTTTCAAATTGTACAGGGATTTCTTCAATCTACACACATGAGACTCCCTGCCATGTGTCTCAAAACCAAGTGGCTACTCCACATACACTTCCTCTTCTACTACAACATTCAAGAAAGCAGTCTTGACATCCATCTAGTGTATCTTCCATTTCATCACTGCAGCGACAACAAGTACTAATCTAATGGAAGTGTATCTGGCTACAGGTGCAAAAGTTTCTTCATAGTCTATTCCTTCTTTCTGAGAGAAGCCATGAGTCACGAATATTGCTTTATATTTCTCTATGCTTCCATATGAAACATGCTTGATCTTGTAGATCCATTTGGAAGTTACAATGGACTTCCCTTCTGGTCTTGGGACAACATACCAAACATCATTCTTCATGATTGATTGATACTCTTCGATCATATCATCCTTCCATTCTTTTCTTTCTACTTCTTTTTCATAGTTGGAAGGTTCTTTATCAATAATGTCACATAGCAGGGCTACATAACTGGAGCAGGACCTAGTTCTCTTCCTTCCTCTGTGTGTTTCTTCTGAATCTCCATATCTTTCTGCACCTTGGATAAATTCATGTACCCAAGCAGGTTTCCTCTTGTGAGTATTCTTCTCCTGAGGTGGATCCACAAGTTCTTAAGGTTCTTCTAATTCTTGATCCTCTTCTTGAATTTCTTCGTTCATGGTTGTATCATGAATTCTGGGTGCTTTTGTTTCTTTATGTTCTTCAACTGGTCTCTTCCTGGATTTGATGTAGGCTGAATCTTCATCAAATGTTACATCTCTACTGATTTCAATCTTCTTGAATCCTACGAAGTATATTCTGTAAGCCTTCGAGCTTTCAGAGTATCCCACAAATATAGCCTTCTTTCCTAAAGGATCTAACTTCGTCCTCTTTTCTTTTGGAATATGTATGTATACAGGGCAGCCGAATATTCTAAGATTGCTGAATTCTGGTTTCTTGCTGAAGAAGACTTCTTCAAGTGTCTTGTTCTCGAGTACTCTGTGTGGAGTACGGTTCTGTACATATACCGCTGTTCTGGCAGTTTCTACCCATAGATACATGGGAATATCTTGATCATGAAGCATGGCCCTTGCTGCTTCCATGTTCATTCTATTCTTTCTTTCTACAATCCCATTCTGTTGTGGATTATATGGAGTGGATAACTACCTCTTAATCCCTGAGTCTTTGCATAGCTCTTTGAATTCATTTGATGTGAATTCTCCACCATTATATAATCGAAAGGTCTTAATATTATTTTTAGTGTGGTTCTCAATCAAGGCTTTGAATTCCTTGAACTTGTTGAATACTTCATATTTGTTCTTCATAACTTGTATATCCATGTATTTCTAGAAAAATCATCAACATAGTATACATACCCGCTTAATGAACTGGATGACATTGGACCGCATACATCGGAGTGGATGATTTCCAAGATTCCTTTTTCCTTGCTCTCGCTACTTGGAAATGTCTTCTTTGTGTTCTTCCCTTTCACACATCCTTTGCATACACCTTCATGTTTTGTCTACATTTCTTGGAGACCTTCAATAGCTTTGCTTGCAAGTGGTAGTGCTCTGTAATGCACATGTGCAAGCCTTCTATGCCAAAGCTCATTTGGTTCTACCGAGTCATGAACCAAAGCTTGTTTTGGTTGGCCCTTCAATTTGTATAGTCCTCCTTCTTGTTCCCCAATCACTATTGCATCATCAAAAGACTTTCCCTTTGGCCACATGAGGACTTGGCCATATACAAATGCAACCCTCATTCCTTTTGCATCCAATGCAGATATGGAGAGGAGGTTCTTCTTTAGTCTAGGTACAAACAATACATCTTTCATCTTGATAGACTTTCCAGAGCCTAGCTTATATGAGGATTCACCACTACCTTTTATTGGATACTGGTAGTCATCTCCAAGTTTCACCTTGTGAGGTGATTCATGTTTAGATAGTTTCACAAAGGATTCCTTGAATCCTGTCATATGTTTGGAAGAACCATTGTCTATAAGCCAATCATTACTGCCATGTGTGATAGTTCCCATGAGAGCAGAAATCAGAACATATCCTTCATCACTTGAAGAATCATCATTGTCTTTTCTGGTTCTCTTTGTGGAAGGTTCATCATCCTCTGCAGCATGAGCATGATGTCTTCTCTTGTTTCCCTTCTTCTTGTGAGAGCTACTTTTGTTTCTAGGACAATCTCTAACAAAGTGTCCTCTTTCATCACATGTATAGCAAACGTACTTAGACATATCTCTAGGATTTCTAAAGTTACTCTTCTGGTGAGAGTGCTTACCTCTAGGGTGGCTAGTTCTGGTTTTCTTGGATTGTACTGTGAGAGCTTGATATTCACTTCCCATCTTTTCTTCTCGAGCTACTATCCGACACTACAACAAAAACTAGATTTAGCATCTCTTTTTGCATCCTTTTTTGCGTCTAGACTATCTTTCAGTGTATTTTTCTTCATTTTTTGGACAAAATGGCGCAATTTCACGGGTTGGTGCTATTTTAGGCATTTTTTGCATCTTTTTTCTAAATATGGCGCAAATTGCGGCGTAATTTGCACCTAGTTATGCGCCATGTTTTGCATCAGGTTTTGCGACAAGTTTTGAGCCTAGTTTTGCACCTAATTTTGCGTCTAGTTTGTACATCTACTCTTGTTGCACCCCCTTTTACGTCCATGTTTGCCTCAACTTTTACGCCCTTGTTTTCATCCACTTTTGCATCCTTTTTTACATCCACTTTTGCATCCACTTCTGCTTCTTTTTTTGCATCCCTTCGTGCGCCAAGTTTTGCATCAAAGTTTACATCCTGTTTTGAGTCTAGTTTTGCATCTCGTTTTGTTTCAGCAAATTTTTGCATCCACTTTCGCATCCATTTTTTTGTCCACTTTTGCACCCACATTTTCATTCCTTTTTGCATCCATGTTTACGTCTTTTTTTGCATCTACTATTGCATCCACGTTTGCATCCACTTTTTTCGTGTCCCAATTCATACCCATTTTTGCGCTTGCTTTTACACCCACTTTTGCTTCAACTTTTGCATCTGCGTTTGCATCTTTTTTTGCATCCAATTTTACATCAGTTATTGCATCCCTTTTTGCATCCACTTT
>LPNX011088284.1:85339-98798 GCA_001517045.1 Pseudotsuga menziesii
GCATCATCTCCTATTAACTTATTCATGTCAATAATTTAATTCAATCACACAATATAGTTGGTATAAAAGCATCACAAATTTCTTTTTAAAAGTTATTTAACTGAATTNAAAATGGTGCACATTTTCCCGCCTCTACCTGTTCAAAGAGAGTCGAAAGGAAAAAACCATGAATTGAACCCTTGTAAGTTTCTATCTCAATTGATCCACCGATATGCTGACATGCATTCTCTGGATCACTCAACCAGGTCACTCATTTTTTGTTCACTCGATGTAGTTTTCTTATTCTTGCAAGGTAGCGCCCTTTTCATTTTCTCGCCAGTTAAATTTTGAAAAACAATTCCCAAATTATTATCTTCTTAATGATCAGATATTGTAGAGTTTCCCAATCGCCGCAATGTGCGATTTGGAGGCTTTATTTGAGTGGAATCTGACCGATCTATTTAGTTCCTCAAATATGCCCCTGGGTTGTGCAGACACTTGGGAGCATGTGTTAGGCATGGGTTGGGGGCTCTCTTCACCAGCCAACACCTTCAATGGGAGATCAAGATGCCTGAATATTTGGAGAAGAAGCTTGCAGAGGCCAAAGATTCCAATCAGAAAAGTTTTATTGGTAAGTTCTATTCTCTACGCTTTTTCCTTTTTCATTTTGCATGCATTTGAGATTTCCTGTCAACTAAAAGGGTTTTGGCTAGTAGAGGGAAGATATTTTTCATAACTTTTACATTATTATCATTTGTAGTGGCTTATTCAATATGAACTTTCAAACTGTCAATCATGGTCCTGTCGATGTGGATAACAATCTAGATCACAAACTGTCACTTATATTGGAAACTTTCTTCCTGTTTGTTCATGTTGTGGTTTTGGATGATACCATTTTTTTTAGAAGATCCGCACATTTGTTCTTGATACTCTATTGGACATATTGGATGGAAGAGTGTGTAGGTATGAGAGACATAATATAGTTCGGAAGCTTCCTGTGTTGGTTGTGTATATTTGTGTAATTTTTTTTTCTTTGGCGGGCATCGAAAGGCCGGAGCAAAATGAAAGTTTATTGGGCCTTTGTACTTATATCTATGCAACTCGAACCAGGGTGGGCATGACCTCCTGAAAATGTGCAACACTCTTAGAGAAATCTGACTTCGATTTACTACTGCACAGTGGACTCGCCCTCCTTTCCTTTCAGATACTCGCTCCCATAAATAAATTGAGTCGTTTCCATTATCCGTTTGGAGAGCATTTCAAGGTTGTTCCGTTTCCAGCAAGCATTTCACCACGCATTTGGCAGTCGTATTAATCCATCGAGGAAAAAATTTGTATCTATTATATTAATATAATAAAACAGAGTACATTCTATGTTGCTGGAGCAGCAGTCCATTACCTCCTTAATAGTAAAGGGAAACTAGTTTCCTTTCTTTATATCCAAAAGCAAAAGCAGAATATTAAATATGTCTAAACCATACGACTATCTTCATATCCAGTTTTAAACTTAAAACCAAATCTACAGGTATAACCAGTCCTCCAAAACCATACATAAGACCAGTCATTCCAAGGCAAAAACACAAAATTACATTTGTCGAAACCATAATGCAGTCTTCATATCCATGTTTAACCTTAAAACCAAAGCTACAGGTATAATATGTCCATAACCATACACAAGCATGATATTGCTCGATCACTGTCCCTTTTTGTAGCATATTATGACATTCTTCAGAAAATTAGTAGTTGGAATAACTTCAAATGATCATAATGGAGATTTTTACAGAGTTATGTCAAACTTCAGGGATCAACTGAGATTCCTCCATCAATATACCTCCTCAAAACTCAGACAGATAGCTACTGTTAACTACTAGAAGCAGACCGAAATTTGCAAGCTCATATGCTTTAGTGAAAAACTTAACCTTAAAACCAAATTTATAGGAAAACCTGTTCTCCATAGCCATATATAAGACCATTCCATAGTAGCAGCTGATCACTATCACTTTTCATATCATTTTACAACATTGTTCAGAAAATTACAAGCTGGAATAAATCCAAATGACTGGAACAGAGAGTTCTACATAGTTATGTCAAAATTCAGGAACCAACTGAGATTACTCCAGCAATATAACTCCTTAGAACTCAGACACATAGCCACTGTTAACTGCTAGTAGCAGACCAGCCTTTTAAAGTGCATCTTCCTGAGTTTCATTTTTCTATAGATGTGGAGGAATGAAAAACTTGAGAATCCAGAGTTGCATCTCTGGATGCTCACTGTGATTACCAATGGAGACCAAGTTTACGTATCAGTCAGTATTCTCCATGAAAGCTGAGGAGAAATCATTATAGATATTCCATTCAGCTGACATGGGCTAATGGTGAATTAGGTCAACATTTCAGTGTAGATGACTCTGTGATTTTTGTATGCATATTCTATAAAGCGATATCCAACGTATGGACTTTGGTGTTATGCTTAGAATGAAGAATTGTACTCGTCCAATTTTCTAGCTGCTCATATATTCATATGCTTTACTTGTTTGGAACAAGGTAACCGGGGCTTGTGTGGCTTCAGATATATGTTTGCGATTAATGTGATGTAATATGTCTTGTATGAGATTTTGAATAAATGATGACAGGAATTTCAAACAGTTCCGTACATTTTCTTTGCAATCTACATGGAGAATTGTTGTTTTGGCCCTTGTATCATTACTAAATTGTATGAACTTAAAAGTAATCTCTGCTCAGTATTGTATTTGGATTTCCTCACTTATTCACGTTGCACACTTATTCTTTTGTCATCTTTACAGGGCTCCACCCCATATGCAATTATTCGTTTGAAGTTTTATGAGGCTCTGTTTCATACTCAACTATTTAGTCAGCCTTTCTTTAGGATTTTATGTCATACCCTACACTGGGATATCAAATTTCTTTGTCAAAAACCATGGGGTGTACTTGTTTTGGTATTCTAAGAAGAAATTCCAAGAAAAGAGTTAAAGTAGGAACTATACCCTTTGGCAGAGGCAAATCGCAGGAGCATTTGCTTGAGTGCACTCCTAAAGAAATTGAGAATGCTGAACAAGAGGGAGTAAGGAATTCACCACCACCTCACTCCAAAAGAAATGATGGACACTGCATAAATAGCACACGAGTTCAACTACCCTTGAAAGACAGGCAGGACAAGGCTGCTCACATATGTTATGTGAAAGAGACCCGCTATTTGGTTCGGGATGAGGTATTGTCTCTATAAGTATATCTGAATTTATTTATTTTCCATGTTCTTGTCTAAGAATTGATGGTTTTTAACTCTTCTATTTTGCCTACATGATTGGTATTTTGGAATTCCCCTGCTTCATGAGGTGTTAATCAAAGATGGAATTCATACCAGGGATCACTTTTGTTTGGGTGCATTTCAAATCTAAGATATTGTGAGAGTAAACACAAGAATGCTTTAGCATGTAACATTACCTTCCAAAGTGAAGAGCTTCCCTCAGCCGAGCCTCTGATTTGCAGAATCAAAATTGGACTTGGCATTCAATTACTCATGAATTACCACATACACCTTCCTACGTGTTGACTTCAGAATTCCAGCTATCAGATTCTAATTGGGAAGAGGACCCACTTAGCTCTATCCAAGCAAATTTTGATAGATTTTATTGGTTTCTAACTTCCTATACATGTTTCTAATATTTTGAATTTTAGTGAACCAGACCTCTACAAAGTGTATAGTGCAATACATATCTAGGAGACCAGGATTGGAACAAAGTACATAATCTATGAGTCCTATAGGCTATATGGCCTGTAGAGTCCAAAAAACAACATGCTATGAATCATCAATCATGATGCCACTACATCATGATCATACATCATACATCAATGATCATACTACATACTACATACTATATAGTCAAATGTCTTACACCATCAATGATCAAACTCATCACCACTGCAAGAACTAGAAGAAGAAGAACTAGAAGGACTAGCAATGGCATCGTCATCTAGCTTAGGCTTAGACTCCTTAGGGTTAAGGTCATCTGCTTGCAATTGCAGTAGTAGTACTAGATGAATGCCTATGTTGCTTAGAAGCACGAGGTTGACTAGTGCCTTCCATGCTTGGAATCTCTGGATCTACACTTGCATGAACTGATGATAACAGAGGATCTGCATCCAACTAAAACCTCCATCAAGTCCTCCATCTCAATATCCATATCCAAATCAACATCATGATCAAACTTTGGTACTTGAGTCTCCACTACCCAATCTGAGGTTGGATCAATATCGTCCAACACAATGAGATCTGTATCAGGTTTTCTATTCATCAATTGGTTGCACCTAAGTCGGAGATTATATTGCACGAAGACTAGATCATTTAACTGTTTATGCTCTAAACGATTTCTCTTCTTCATGTGAATCCCCTCAAAGACAGACCAATTGCGCTCAAACCTGGAAGAACTGTAGGTTTGATTGCAGACTCAAATTGCAAACTTTTTCAATTGAGGACATTGGCTATGAATTGACTCCCACCAGTGTGCTGCAAATGCAAAGAGTCAAGACAAAGTTAATTTGACAAACGAAATTGTGAATTTGGCTAAAAATTGAGGTATTTACAATTTAAACAACATAATTAATAAAACAATGGAATTTTTTACCTGGTTGGTCCACATCTCTTGCAATCTTGGCCACATTTTTGCCAAAGGTACCTGTGGATTTGGTGAAAGAACTGATATGCTGGTGTATCTCCAATTGCTCCATCTCATTTGGGACCAGGGTAATTTTTAGGGGTGAAATTTCGCCATTTGGCTATTTTTTGGGTTTTTTTCAGAAAATAAATTCACTATTTGGTCTTTTTTAGTGTCTAATATCACCTATATTTACATCAAATATGCTTTTTTATCATAATATTCGCCAAAATTTACACATTTTAGTGTTAATTTTATGTTTCATATTTAATATTCGCCTACCTATATATAAACATGTTTTTCTCAATCCAAAACAATCGCCCAGAATACTAAACTTAAGTATAATATTAGAATCCTTAAAAAATACCCTGTTTGGGACCATGCGCTCAAGGCACTCATATAATTCATCTTTCACCTCCTCGGTTTGATCTTCACCAAACCGAACTCTATAAGCTATATCTTCACCGCCAACCTATATCTTCACCGCCAACTCTATAAGTGCATCTTCCTGAGTTTCATTTTTCTATAGATGTGGAGGAATGAAAAACTTGAGAAGAGGGCCACCATGTATCCAAAGATCTTGGTTTCATCTTCAGCTTCAATTCATGCCCTTTTTACCAAATGTAAATGTTCATCAAAGTTAAGTTTCTTTGGTTTGATCTGTGTCCTTTTCTTTTGATGATCTACTCCAGATAATACTTCAAAAACATTTTCTTCTTTATCTTTATTTGATTATCTGATCTCTCTGGTATCTATATGACTGACAAACTCCAACCATGCCAATCCAGAAGGAAAAGTTTTTTTGAGAGCCTTTGGAAACACCTTACTGCAAAAAAATCTAATATAACTTCAATCTTTCGGCTGTGCCCAATTAATGCCCTTCTAGAAAAAGAGATATATCCCTTCATTTTTCTTTTTAAATAAAAGCATATATTTTTCATTTGCGGGAATAAGACCTCTACACATGCTAAATAGGACCTATTATTTGAATCTGAGTACAAAAGGGAGAATGAATCTTGGACATATAGATTGTTACTATCTTCAGGGTTACCAAAATTACTTTGAATATAAATACTGGCCTGAAACACCATTAAATGCATGATCGAGGGGTAGTACTTGAATTCATTTCTCTTTTTATCGTTTAGGGCCCTGAATTGCAGGTCCATCAGGTCAATTAAGTATTTGGCGCAATCATAACACTTAGTAGGGTTAGTGGTGTTGTTCAAAACAATCAAGGCCACAGCTTCTTCAGTAATGGTACTAAGGTTACGCTGTCCCAACAATAATTGGATTATATCAGCGTAATTCCTAGCCCAAAACCTAAGCATATCCTTAGGGTAGGAGGTAGTAAATTACATGGCATCATCCGGGTCTTTAAACAGGGAAGATAACCTTTTTATACTCCTAACCTTAGCTATAAATTCGTGCCTCTTCTTAAGCTCCGCTGGGTTGATAGGCAAAAAAGTGTAACCAGAATTTACACTAGTCTTCAATTTGAATGCTTTACTTATGGTTTCAGGGTCAATTATTAGAGCCACTACCTCATTATCATATCTTTGAACAACTCTAATTTTAGGATCATACTTTTTTTTGTGCTAGCTAGTAAATAAGTTCATGTTATAAATGTACCTGTGAACACATACGTTTATGTTTAGCTACCATTTGTTACTCTTTGGTGAAGGGGATTTGGCTACTGTCCAATTGTAGAAGAATTTGCGGAACTTCCAGAAGTTTAATAGTATTTATTTAATAAGACCTCAAGGGATGAAGTTTTCAACATTTATATCCCTAGTTCCTCAGCTGTCATAACATCAAGAGGGCAAACTCAAATTTAGATTCTAGTGGGTTATATCAAGAGTGGATTTACTTGAATTGCTCAGCAAACTGTTACAGCCCTGATGACTACCAAAGGATATAGACTCAAAGAGGTGCAGAAGGAGAATGATAAATTGAAAAGGACACATGAAATTTTTGGTTAATATGTATAGGGTTGCATTAAAGAAACATGCTGAAGTAATCCGGGAAATAAATGAGCTTAGGATCAAGCTGGCAGAGCAAATATATGAGTCAGTCAAAGGGGGAACTTCAGCAAAGCAAGGATTGGAATATATGTTCACCATAGTTCATAAAACAAAAACAATGTTCATTCTACCTAATTACCATGACACCTATGAAGACATGAATAATACGATAGAGGGAGTCAAGGAAATTGAAAGCACTATTAACAATAGAATTTATGTCATTAAGAGATTAGATAGATACTTTCAGGAAATAAAGCTCCAGCTGCCCGTCTTGAGGGGTAATACTATGACCACATCTGAGAGGAAAGAAGTCTAATTATCCCATTCTTTGGCCAAAATGAAAAATGGATATTAAATATACATGGCTAGAGAGGCTGTAAGTACTGGAAGGAGCTGGTGTTTCCTTCTTGGATAAGGTTTATAAGAGGAGACTCCCTTAGGTATTAAAATAAAGTGGAATGAGAAAGAATCTAGAGAGATATATCAAGGAATGCATGGATTTACTTTAGGGAAAAGTCTGAGAGCTCAGTGGTATGCAATAAGATGAAAAAATATTCTCACTATCAAGAGCTACTCTACTAAAGAGTCTCATTGCACAATATACGGACTAGGAGAGAAAGCAAGCGGAGCTGGTGATAAATGTGACAAAACAAGTGGAAGCTCTAGAGGTTTACAGTGAAGCTGCTGAGTGGGAAATGAAAGCCTTCATTGACGGATCGAGACAAGGCCAAAAGTCTAAGTTCACTGCACCGACCCATTCCCTATTCTATTGCATGCTCCATTATTCTATATTTTTTCCATGCATTCTAGCATTTCTTTTCTATTCACCCTGTATTGGAATTATTCAGTCCGTACAAACAAAGTAGGTGGGAGGCCCCCCGTTCAAGCAAGGATATATCAGCTAGGCCCTCCCTAAATTATGTTTCTTCAAAAGCTTTCTTTTCTTCTTCATAATGGAATTCTGATGCAAAGAAGTGTTTGGAACTACCCTAACTTCATCGTCTTTAGTCACAAATGTAGAAAGAACATGATATTCATTAGGAACATAATTTTCATGAATATTTTCAAAACCTTTTTCACCCTTCAAATTTTCTTTACAGTTTGAAACCTGAATGCTCGCTTCAGTGTTTCCATGTTTAAAATATTCAAAATTGCTAACAATGTTATCTGTCACTATTTTTTTACGATATAGGAACTCAGTTTCAAGCACTAATCGAGAACCTCTAATTTATTTTTCCATGCTTTGCCTTTTTTGACCAAACTGCTTTTCACTCATGGTCTGCTTTGAAATAATGCTTGTATCTAGTGATTGTATCCTAATTTCTTCAAGATAGGAAGAAAAATTCAAAATATTGTCTCCATCATTATGAATATTGCTTTCACTCTCTAATGACCTTTTGAATTCTCTCTTTGGTGTCTTCAACTCCGGCTCAGTTATTGAAGATATTGCACCAAAACATCAGACCTCAAATGGTTCTCAAAATGGCTTGCAGGCACTGCACCAGCAACATCAGACCTCAAACGGTCCTCAAAATGTCTTGTAGGCTTCTTTATCTTTAGTATGGACCTCATATTGTCAGATTTAGATGTTGATAATGAGATGTGCTTTTTAATCCCAACTTGAACTGAATTGAGCATCTTCATGTCTTTCTTATCAGACGATATCGGGGATGTAGCAGGATTTTTCTTATTCTCACCTACCACATGTGTCTCTTGTCATTTTTCCTGCGTATTACTTCCCTCTTAATATCATGTTTCTTGGCAAAAGTTTCATAATGCATTTGATTAGATGTATATTTTTGCATTTTCAGCATTTCCTCTGATTCATCAGTTGCTTCTTGGATTTTATCATTTTTTGTAAACTGTACTTTCTATGCAGAATCCTTTAAGCTTTCATCAATACATGATTTGGACTTCCCATCATCAATCTAAGAAATTGAAGTTAAAAGAATATTTAGATTGGGTGGGTTTGATTTTTTCAGCTTGCGAAACGTCTTTCAATTACCATATTTGAGTGAAATTGAGTCTGTTGATTGTTTGCACTCAAATTGAGTTTGGTGATAGTTGTAATTTGCAGCCGACTCCTTATTAGATTCACTTCTAATATATGTATGTTAAATTATGTCAGTCTGAACAAAATTTACAGAATGATAACGTAGAAAATGAAAGGGGGTTGTAAATGAAGAATTGCATTAAAAAGACAATTGGAAATCGAGTGCAATGGATCTGGTTTCTGCTGAAAAAAGGGAATAGTATTCTACAAAGTATGCCACTAACCTTTATTTTTTTCTTATAGATATATTTCAAGTTAACATGACTCCACCGAATTTTAGTTCAAACACATGGCTCAAGTTTAGTAGACTTTCATGACTTTATATTAGATGACTAATAACGAGTCATATATTTAAAAACACGACACGGTAATCTTTGGTGTTTGTTTGTTTGAGGCTGTAGTTTTCATTTCTATGGATTAAGCTTGGTATGCACTAAATACTTTTAATCTTATTGATAGTCTAATCAGTGCTAGACACTCTTTTAGGAAAGGTTGATGGTAAATGCATTACCAATCTTTCTTAACTAAAACATAATTAGGATTTTGCTTTACAATAGCTTAAAAAATTAAATATTATAAAGAGGATAATTACATCCCTTTTATCTCATTTTTTATGTAAATTTTTTTTTTTTAGATCCAACTTTCTTTATGATCCACGTTACAAATTTTGAAAGAGAAGTTTATATAAAACTTAAAGATTGTATATAAAACATAAAATATTCTTGGCAATGAAAATATTCTTTTATCTTACTGTTAGAAAATATTCTTGTAGACAAAAGAAGAGATGATATTTATTCATGCCAAACTGTGCCCCCATCTCGAATTAATAGATAACAAATGGGTTGAAGCTTCCAAGTTATGCACATTACCAGGTTAAGGCATGAGAATTACTCTTTATTTACCTTAATAGTGCTGTCATGTCTTCCTTTCAAACCCTTTGGAGATATTGATTGTATCATGACATGCAATTTAACCAATAAATACGTGAAAACATTGAAGAGATTTTCAGTTCATACTGAATAATGATGTAATTTACAAGAGGCACCATAGTTGCACCGTCCCATTCTCAAATAGTTTCTGGATCCATTTTCATTCTATACACAGTAAATAATAGTAGAGGAAAGATTACATGACCAAATTATACTTTTTATAGATTCCATCATATTATGTAATCAAACTTACATATATCACGACTGAACATGATAGGAAGCTGTGGATTCAAGAAAACCAATTTTAACTAAGTGAGTATTGTTTTGAAACAATATTAATATATTATGTAGGGCTATATTTCCCATACCATTCATTATGTAACACATATTGCATTTCCCGTCAAATCTATGTGGAGTATATGCATTATAACTTGTGTTAAGGGTCAAAGGATAACTGCAATATCAAAAGGTAGCATTGTATTATTACAATGTAAACGATAAATCTTCTTCTAGAAATTCCTCCATTTAATGAGATAGTGTTTAATTGTTCTGGAGTCAAGTTTTTATATCTCAAAGTTGGGATACCCTCTGCATAATATATTCGCTAATTTTGGGATAAAACGACCTACAAGTCAAATGGGAAAATAATCAATACGTGCTCAATATCACTTTGAGGAGAGTTGGTCTTTGAATTTAGAAATGAGAACTATTGGTATTAAAGTGTCCACCTCTAACAATGGTTATCACAAACAGACAGCTTCAACAAGATTCAAGAGAGATGGATAAGATATTTTCCTTGCAATAAGCTATAGATTCAAAAGAGATGGACACGATATTTTCCTTGCAATAGGCTCTTTGTAACTTATTGTAAAAAAATCACCTTTATTAAAGCAACAATGTTTTTCCTTTTCTTTCTTACATTTGTAGATCACACATGAAGTTGGAGCCACCATATATCTACCATTTTAGAAAGAATAAAAAGGTTACTTACTGAAGATCAGGGTCGAAGGGGAAGACAATGAAGAGAGGAGATCCAAACGTTGATGCAGAAGAGTGAAACTGGAGTTCAATTAGAGTTGTATGATGTATTGTTCCTGGCTCATTCAGTGAGAAGGGAATCTAGGGCTACCATCAAGAATAGGCACAAACTTCCACAATATGTATGGAATCATTTGGAAATATGAAAGAACATAGTAAAGATAGGGTTTCCTTGCTTGGAATCTCTAAGAATCAACAAGTTGTCATGGAGGATGGAAACAAGCAACAGGAACAACTATAGCATCAACGTAACCAAATGAGTTTAGAGAAGCTTATAGAGAGATATAAAATAAGATAGATAATTTTGTAGTGTTTGACAAATGACCACAAAAGTAGTCCAACACATCTAAAAAGTACATCCAAAAACTAAAAGTTAAAGTACAACATGGGATTGCAAAAGTATCTCATAGAATAGTGCCAAAATAAGGAGATTTAATGTCATAACTAACAGGTAATCAACTAGCTAATAAAGGTAACTTAAGAAGCATAAGAAGTAAAGGGTGGGTACACAAAAAGATGATGTGAAATAGCTAAAGTCTTGAAAGTATAAGGAACTCAATGCTAAACAAGATGAGATGATGTCAAGCAGTGCCTGATCTGGCTGCTAGTGATGAGTATGGGGGCCAAGGGATGATATCCCCATCAAAAGTACCAATCATTGTGAAATCTCCAATGCACTGGAAGATGATGTCCTTTGTGGTGTGGCCAGGAAGAGTCAGTCTGGCTGTATAATCTTGGTTAAAGAGCATAAGAGGGAGCCTTGATCTCCTAAGTTCTAACATCCAAGCTTGTGGAGAAGAAAGTCTAGATGGAATCTCGAATACACTAAATGTAGGTTGTCTTCCCTACGGCCATCTAGAGTTGGGCCATCCACTAGACTTTCAGTGTGACATTGTCAAGTTAGTGAAGCACATTTCTTAGCCTAGCAAGAAAAATGTCCATTTTCCCTCGATCAAGTTGTAGTTGATAGTGTGTTATACTGGCTTAGAAAATTTTGTTAGTAGGATGCCATGGATGGTGGTGTCAACCCCTTTTTAGGACACCTGTGTGTTGTCTACCATTGTAATTTCCTCCAATGATATATTAGTGTGATTTTCTGTTCAAGATTTGCTTGCTGTCCATAATTTCCAAATTGTAGATTTATTAAGCTCAGTTACTTTGTACCATACACTATTTGCACTCCTCAATGTTTTAATACAGAGTTCAAGTACATGCAGAATCTGAAGTGTTGATAGATGCAAACACATGTTTCTGTTTTAGGACATGTAGGTTATTCTTTCAGTGCAGATCTATATTATGATGTAACCAAAGTATATCCATCTTTGAATTACCTTGTACCATGCAGTATTTGCACTCCTCAATGTTTTAATACAGAGTTCAAGTACATGCAGAATCTGAAGTGTTGATAGATGTGAACACATATTTCTGTTTAAGGACCTGTAGGTTATTCTTTGAGTGCATGTATGTAATGTGATGTAACCAATGTATATCCATCTTAAGCCCATATATTCAAGCCCTTAGAGGGATTAAATTTCGTTAGGTGTAATTTTTTTATCATTTAATATGAAGGAACTAATACATGACACGTGAGTAAATAATAAAAAAATTATACCTCAAGAAGTATGATCTCTCTTGGTGCTCGAAAGATCTGGGTTTATGACTTTAAGATCCTTGATAAGCAGAAGGCAAGTTGATCTAGATGGAACACACAATTGATTCAACTTATAAAGAAATCCATCTTGATCTTTGTAGTCTAGGAAAGGGCTTTGATTGACCACAGTGGGTTGTTGGATGGATTCCATGACCAGACCAAAGTAAAGGTCTATATAATATTGGGATTTCCAATCCTCATAGGCTGAACATTTGATATCTAAAATGGAACGGAACTTTGATAAGGGTCCATTGAGGAGATTAGGTACTTTATTGGAATATTGGAAGGCATCTAATTAGTGACAAGTGGTTTCTACACTGACGATGTTTTGATATTTGTGGTCCATTATGGGACAAAATAATTAACTAATTCTCTCTCTCTTTCTTGGGGATAATAGTAGTCTCCTTACAAATGGTAAACCTTGCCTTCCCACTTTATTTGTTTTTCCTTTAAGGAATGTTAAAACCCCAATTCGAACTGGTTGGTCATTATGAACATTTTAATTGGTCATGCATACATGTCTAGATTCTAGAGGGTTAGAGGTCCTGCACAACATATCAATAACAATCTGACTCCAGCGTTGTAAACAGTTAGGAAATGTTCCAGAAAAAAATGTACTAGCTTGTTTAAGAAAGGAGGTTAAGATTCAAAATGACTGAAATAACCAAAGAAAACAGTTTAGACAATAGCTTTATGAAGATGAAATGTACCATCTAGAAACAACATTAACTAAATTTTTTTTTGAGTCCATGTATCTTGTTATGTGCACTTAAATATTTTCAATCCGGATTCTGTTTAATAACCTTATTTTTGTTGTAAAAGAGAACATCTACGTATTTAGTTGTCAAAGAGAGTATGTGAACTTTTGAATAAAGTCTTCAAGAGTTTGTCAAAATAGGATGCTTAATCAAGTGCACTAACATGATGACACTATAGTTTTCAAGCTGTGGTCAATTTATTTCATTCACCAAGATTTATTTTTAATATAACCGAAAGTTCACCTGTGCAGAAGAAATTATTTCGTTCATCACAATCAGGGTTTTACTGTTGTCCATGTAAATCCAGAGGTCTCACCAAAACTGAACAGCCTATTCCTAGCACGATGAAAATTGAAA
>LPNX011088284.1:98927-147906 GCA_001517045.1 Pseudotsuga menziesii
TTCGATTCCTCCATGCCTAATGATATTGCAGTGTATTTCTAAAGGTAAAAATGTAGTAGTGCAAGATGGATGCAATATTAGACGCAACACTAAATGCAAAACAAGATGTAGAAGTGGATGTCACACCAAACACACAAGTGGATGCAAAAGTGGACTCTATGTCAGACACAAATGTGGACAAAAAAATGGATGTCATGGTAAAAGCAAAATTGGATGCAAAAGAAGACTCAACACTAGACACAATTAATGACTCAAAACTAGATGCAATACTAGGCCCAAAACTAGATGCAACAATAGATGCAAAAGTGGACTCCTAACTCGACGTAAAATTGGACATTAAATTGAGCACAAAATATGGTGTATAGATGGACATAAAAACAGGGGTAACACCAGGTGCAAAACTGGAAGCAACACTTGACGCAAACAAAAACCTAAAACGAGACACAATATTGGATGCAAGATGGGACGAAACATTGGATGTAAAACTAGACGTAATATTGAATGCAATATGGGATGCAACATTGTACACACAACTAGATGCAATATTAGATACAAACATGGGCACAAAACTAGGCACAACACTAGGCGCAACACTGGGTGCAACATTGGGCTCAAACATAGATGCAAAAAAGACATCAACCAAGATGCAACACTAGGTGCAAACCTAGATGCAAAATATGACATAAAATAAGATGAAACATTAGGCACAAACATGGATACAAAAAAAGACATAAAACAAGATGCAAAATTAGATGAAAAAAGGGATGCAACATTATAAGTAAAATTGGATGCAAAACTAGATGCAATATTGGGCCCAAATTTAGATGCAAACCTAGATGCAAAATTGGACACATAATTTGATGCAAAACATGGTGCAAAATTGGATGCAAGACTCGATGAAAACAAAGGAGAAAAATAAGATGCAACATTGGATGCAAAATTGAGCGTCAAACTGGGTGCAAACAAGGATGTAACAAATGACACAAAAAAAGATGCAATACAAGATGCAAAATTGGGCGTAACAAAAGATGCAAAAAATTGGGTGCAAAAATGGATGTTAAAAAGGATGGAAAAAAAGATGCAATAGATGGTGTTTTATGAAATTGTACAATAGCACCAGGTTTAGCGCCGGATTGTTCACCAAAATTGGGAAAAAATTACACTAAAATCCGACGCTAAATTCGACGCTAAATCCAGTTTTTGTTGTAGTGCGAGCTTCTTCTTGAGAGCATTCTTCCCATAGTCTACTGAACTTGAATAGGTTATTTCTAGCACAGATCCCTTAAATGAAAGAGTCCCATGTCCTAGGGAGACCATTCAAGGTGGTCATTACAATCTCTGCATTCTCCACTTCTTCATCCACTGCTTAAAGTTTTTATTTGATCTGGGATACCCTTGTGAAGTATGACTGTATGGTCTTCGCATTCTGGATCTTCACATTCTTCAACTGGTTCCTTAAGGTCATCTTCTGGTTTATGTTCTTTCGTTAAAATAGTTTGGTTAGGGCATCAAACATAGCTTTAGGTTTCTTTAGGGAGGAAAAATGTGGTATGAGGTGATCCTTGATTGAATCAACAATAATCCTCTTAGCCATAACCAAATTCTTCTTATGTAAGGCCTTAGCCTCATCTCCCTCTGGAACTGGAACCTCCTCATTGATGTAGGAGTCCAACTCATTTTCTTCCAGGACCAGGGAGATCCTATACTTCCAGGCTTGAAAGTTATCAGCTCCCTCAAGATTTTCATCAAGCTTGGTATGATGAGACATCTTAACTAAGAACCTCAAATGGAAATACAAAATATTTAGATCTTACCAGGTTAAGATATCGGATCTGGATCTGGATCTGGAGCTAAATTTTTGTAGAGCTAGTTCAGGAGCAGATTAGGGTTTGACTTTCCCAGAGTTCTATCCAACCAAAAGCTTTGATCTTGATATCTAAACTTCGATTTTGAGGAGGAGATCAATCCAGGACTGGGCTCACTCAAAAGTTCCACTTCTGTGAAAATCCCTAATTTTCGGCAGTAGTGTCGGGTCAAAAACTAAAAATACTCAGAATCAAATTTTGCTTCGACAGAAAGATGCGCCCTGGGGAGGAGAGTCAACCCAACCTTCTTTTGCTGAAAATATGTGGAGAGAGATCCAAAAAGTAGGAAGCCCTAGTTTCTGCAGCTGCACAGCGTCTTCTTCTCAGGTTAGCTCTGATACCATGTTCGATTTTTATCATTTAAGCTAGCAATAACTTAGGATATTATCTGAGAGAATAATAAGCACAACAATCAAACACATGAGACAATGAACACAAAGATTTTCCTCGGGGAAACCATACAGGATAAAACCCCGCAACTTCCTCAGAGATAGAATCAGCACCAAAATCAAAGCCCCCAAAACAGTAAGATGATATCCCGACAATAGTAGCCTCTTTCTCTCTAACCCCAACAGCTTCTTCTTCCTCAGCTATGCGCTACAACTGAGTGTGAGTGAGTGTGTGATAAATAGAGAGGCTCAATCTCTATTTTTACTAATTCCTGACTTGACAATGACTCACTAGGGTCAACTTCTGTAGGAGAGTCTAATAATCCTAGGGCCCCGCAACTACGGGGACTTTAACCATTGAACAATAGGATGGTTACCCACAATGACTTGACATGACTTGTTTACATTATAGAACTTCCTAATAGGAATATAGGGGCATGACATGACTCAATTACATTACAGATACTTCCTGGAATAAACATTGGGGTACAATACATGAAATATACAAGTGAATACATTCCGAAGTTACAAATACATCAACATTTTAGCCCCTTTTTGGAGGTTCTATCTCCCATGAGAGCTATTTTGGCTCTTTTTAGGGGATTTTAAGCCCCTTTGCATATTTTTGAGCCTTTTTGAGGGTGTGGGGGTCCAATGGGGTCAAATGAGGGTCGTGTATGGGTGTCCTTGGGTGGTGTAGGCCATGTAGAGCTGAGTGAGGGATTTTTTGGGTTAATAGTACCTATTCAAGAGAGAATCTGCACTCCATCGGCAAATATAGGATATGTGTCATGATCGATTACCTTAACACTAGGGTAAGGGACATACTCAATCATTTTGAACCTTCCTTATCACATTTATCTTAGTATTCCAACGAGAATTTTTCTCAACCCTACACATATGTGATCCATAATCAACAACTCTATGCCCAAAGCATGGGGGAAGGACCTTAACCCTACTAACTTTTCACATGGGTGATATTGACCATTTTTTAAGGTCACATGTCATGATAGCTCTATTTTATGCACTATTTTCACTGTTGGAATCAATGTCCTGATATTTTTGTGATTATTGGGTTGTTTTCTCAGGATCACTAACCTCTCATCAGGTAAACTTTTGGGCCTGCCTCAATTTATGCACTTCCATGTAAGACAAATTATATATGTATTTGTATGTTTTATTTATAATCGATACACACATTCATGCCCTGGTATCTTTTTTTTGTACAGATATAGGTCATTATGGTGACCCCTCTTACATGGTGACATCCACCTCTATAGGTGTAACCATTTAACTGGAATATAATACATCCTCTCTTCTAGAGTATTTGATGCATTTCCCTATTTTTCCTACTATTCCTATAGGACCCCCCTCTATTCAAATAAGTGACCCCTCCCAACTATTCTTGCATTTTCCCTTGCTCGACAATAGAGCCTAAATTTACATGGGTGACCATTTGAATACCCCTTGCAGTTGGAACCCATGCCATTCATATCCCCTTAGGATCGAGAGTCATTATAGTTAAGCATCTTGAAATGAAGTCTCATGCATTATTTCACATTTTCACTTATTGGATAGTCCTCCAGACTCCCAACATGGATTTTCTGTTCACCTATTTTCTGACTCCTTAAACAATGAAAAGATTTCCAAGTGTTATTGTTTATTTTAGACTCATTAAAGGATGTGAAGGAACCTCTGTTTGATATAATTTCACCCAAATTTTGGGCGGGATGGGATATTTACGAAAAATGAATACTCTATTCCCCTTGGGATATAAGAGTTATCCATTGTATAATTTTATGTTTTTTCAGGATCTGGGGACTAAATTTATGAAAAATACCACTCATGGAGTCTTCTTGCTATATTCAGATTCTTTAAAATTGAAAACACCAATGAGTATTGACTATTTCGGAATTGATAAAAATATACGAGATAATGTCACATAGAGAACACATACATCCCTTCTTTGAGCTCATTAAACCTTGAAGAAGGAAAAAATAGTGCTTCTCAGCACCCTTACATATCACATATAGTCCCTAATTACGACAACATTCCCAGTCACCTTTGTTTAGAGTATTCTGTGTTAAGTCACCCTTGGGGCCTTTTTCCCATGATCAGTCTTATTCCCTCTGAGTTTGTCCCATGGAATTCATACCTAGTGTGGTTCTATATACTATGACCAATAAATTTTTTATGTACATTAACTCCAACTTTCCAATAAAGAGTAAATTGATCCTCAAATTTATCCAAACAATGGCTTTATTATGTTTACAGAAATATGAATAATATGGTGCATCCAAAATGTATATAATTTAAAAAAAATGTATGATGCACAATCAGATTTTATATATCACCACTGTAATGTTCTCAATCCAAAATCAGAACTATCAACCAGAGAGAATCAATGGATTCGAAACTAGGAGCACTAGTTCAAATATACCCACACAAAACATCGAGTTTCTAACTCTTTCCACACACCTCCTAACATAATATGACATTTCCCAAATAGCTTCAAATTGACCCTAACAATCCCAAACACACCCAATCTGACCACTAATAAACTTCAGAGAACATTTATGGAAGATTTGAACACTTTACATAGACATGTATAACTAAGGGTGTGCTAGCATAATTGTATAGATTGACCCACTGGTAAAATAATCATATATTGGGCATACATAAACCATTTTAGATGAAATAAAAAAGTGTTACTAAATGAAAAGAGTGATTTGGCTGCAATGGAATTATTTCAGAAACAAAAATACTCAGTAACCATTGAACCAGAAAGTAACTTTCGACCTCAAAAACCCTAGTGAAATATTTATAATACCCATAATATAAAACTTCCAGACACACCCCAAATTATTTCAAATGCACGCTAATAGAGACAAATAGATTACTGATAGAACATAGGTATTAGGGACTCTCATGCTTTTTCTCATACAATAACATTAAGTTTACATATCCATGTTTTATCATATCTACTCATAGATTGCCATTTGCTCATAGATTTACTAGTGCTTACATATTGGACCACTTACAAGGCAAAACACTATGGTTTTTATTATAAATGGAGTATATTTAGGGATTAAATCAGTGGTTTCAATATAAAATTGAAATACATAGAAATATTTGCTACAAAATGGATAGAAATGGATGCTAGAGAACCATAGAGAAAAGAGAGGGGAAAATACTGCTCCACTGAGAAATCTACTTCACTATTACACCCTCCACAAGAAATATTTCGACCCAAAATCAGATATATGAATTACATAGTGTTCCCTCCATCAAATATAAGTGATACTCATCCATTCAAATATACTTCATGAATTTTTGATAACCACAAGTGTGCCCTCCTCAAGCAGAATTGACCATAAACTTGCACTCCCGGATACACCTCAAACCACACTTCTATTAACTAGAACTTAAACACACCAACATGAATTCGACCCCACTATTGTAGATGATCATAAAAAACTACAATAAATATTTGTAGATAAATATTAAAGTGATTTTCCCTCTCAAATAAATTTCCATGAAGCATAATGAAGAGATTAGGATGATCTCCTCCTCTCTACTAGATAGGGTGGAATCTTTCACCAACGAAACTAGTTTACAATTGGAAGGGGCACATCTCCCAAGCTTGAAAATACACAAGATCTATCCTATTCAAAATAAAATATACAAAATAACTTTACAAAGATGATTTCATCCTTTTTATAAACTCCATTGGGCCCTTTCTCCCTCCTTTTGGAATTCTCTCACAAAAAATATTAATAAATTTTATTTTCATGAGAGAATGATACTTTGAAACTCATTTACTTCCTCTATAATTTTATTAGACCAAATATTACCTTAATATTGCTTGGAAATTAGAATTAGGTAGGCTTATCCTGGTTTTGGAAGAGTTACACTCTCATGTGGACCCACCTTCTCCTCTAGCGCCCTCCTTGGATAAATTTAGGACCCATAACATGTCATAATCTATCATAAGCTATCATCAGATGTCGTAGGACCCGATTCTGATCATAGATGCCATATATTTGATATTTTTAACCAAATAAGTTACAACCCTTGAGATTCCATCACGAGAATATTCCTTCCAACTTATATTGGAATTACACCACATATTTGGACTCATTCCACCACTAATGATCCCTCCTTGTCCAATTTCTTTCAAAATATATTTAAAATTTATTTTTAGGAGAGAAATATTCCTTGCTCCATAAATTTTTCCTTAGAGAGGAGATAATTATTTGGATAAATAACATTAGAGAGGAAGTAAATGGGTCTCAAGGTGTCATTATCTCATAAAAATCATATTTATTAATATTTTATTAAATATCTATGAGAGAATTCTAGAATGAGGGGGAAATGCTCCATGAATATTTATAAAAAGGGTGAAGACACAAATGAAGGGTATTTTGCTCATTTTGATTTTGTGATATTAGATATCCCTTATGGATTTTCATATCATTGGATATGATCCCCTTTCTATCTTAGAAGATGCCCCCCTTGCAATTATAAACGAGTTTCAATGGTGACATATTCCACCCTAGCTAGCAAAGAGGAGGAGATCATCTAGATCTATTCATTATGATTTATAGTTGATTATTGAGATGAGAATCCACTTTTATATTTATCTACAAATCATATTTCATATGTTTATTTTCATGTTTAGTATATGGGTTGAATTCTTTATGTTTTGTTCAAGTTCTAGTTAAAGTAGTGTGAAGTTTGTGGTGTTTCATGACAACAATGTTTGTATTGGTTCCTACTTGAGGAGGGTGCACTTGTGGTCCTCTAGATATTTTGGGGGATGTTTTTATGGTTGATATTCTATAATATTTAATGGAGGGCACACCCTTGGTTTCATATATTAAGTATGGGGTCAAAATAATTATTGTGGAGAGAGAAACAATGGAAGGAAATAACTCATTTGGGGAAGTAACTCTCCCTCTTTTCTCTGTGGTTTTGTAGTATCGATCTATACTCTCTTTGTAGTAGATATTTCTTTATATTTCAATTTTATGTAGAAGTCATTGATGTAATCTCTGATTATGTGAACAATCCATTAATATGGGCACCAAAAGATGAATCCAATATTAACTTTAGAGGAATTTTGTTTGTGAATACTTAAACCTTATGAACTAGAACATATGATTATGGATTCTTCTCCACTATAATCTTATTCAATAATGAAATATAACACAATGGAAAAGATAACAGGAAAAACATTCACATGAGAAAGGGAAACACAGACTGTAAAACAACAACACATGAATATCTGTTATGGAAAAATTATTGCTTGGCTTTGCAAATTTTATTAACTTGAAAATACTTAGTTACAAAATTGAGTCGAACAATATAATTGGTTCCAACCCCAATTACATTGTAAAACATGCTTTTATACATCAAAACACTCCTCAAGCTGATACCTAACTACCTACATTCTAAAAATAGACCTCTTGTAACTACCTTATTACATATGCCATATAAATTAATAAACTAAATATCCCTAAACAATAGAAAATATTTAACTCCAAAACTTTAACTCCACATTGAAGTAGATCTTGACATATCTTCAATTTGAGTATTACAATGGATATCTTCATTGATGCCGCCTATACTTTATTTTACCAAACTTTTCAATTTTTTTCGTTGATCTCCAGATGACATTTCAATATTTTACATTTCTTTAGCCAATACTCTTAGTTCCAGATGACATACATAAGAAATTGGTGGAAACTTAGCACCAATCATTCTGAATGAATCCAGTATCTCAAAATCCACATCTAGTTTATCAATTATAACTTTTCCTATCAAGGACTAGGTCATATCTTTAAATTTATTGTGATCCTACCTAGCCTTAACCAATGAATCTTGATATTCATATTAAGATATCAACTTACCACATTCATCCCAAAAAGAAGGGAGATCTTTCTAAAATAGCTCTGTGAATAAGTATTTGAAAGAATTTACCTGTTGTAATATATGGTCACCTTTTTCATGGACACTTTCAATATGATGATGTTTCCCAATAATCTTCCTTTTCCAAGTTATTACGGTAATTATCTCCTTAATGCCACCTGTTTTTAATTCTTGTTCAGACAAAGTATTAAGAAAGTTTATAGTATTTTGAGTTGTTTCTATTGTTTTTTTTTAATTATCTAAGGTCTCCTTCATGACTGTACAACTCTGCTTTTCTACACTTATTACCACCACTTTATCTTTAATAAAATTGAGATAGGGCCTCATTTTTGTAGCCTTAGTAATGGTCATCCCAAATAAAATGTTTGGCCCCTTGCATTAACAATTTCCCTGAAACCTTATATGCCAGTTTTTCATTCTTATCAAATAGCTCTTTATTTTTATTCTAAAAAAATCTCTTTTCATATTCCTTCTTCTTAATCACTTAATCCAATCTTTGATTTTTTATTTTAATCCCTTCATCTCTTCATCTCTAAAGATAACTTGTGGCATATATTGAATTATAGTTTCTGTACTTGGATGACCTATTTCCACTTGTCCTCTCTTTTCTTTCCCTTCCCTTTATTTCTCCCATTGTCTTTGTTCTAAAGTAAAATTCAATATTTTAGCTTTTCTATCACTCAACTCTTGGGAGACTGATCATTTTTCTTTCTCCAAAACTGTCAATTCATAAGCTTGAATCAAATTGGTAGCAGGAATATTTAGTTTCTTCTTCAGTAGTTGGATAGTGTTTTCTTTCTCAACTAAGATCTTCTTTGCAGCTTGTACTCTATCTGGCTCACTATCCATAGCTAGAAGATCGTCCTGAATCTTTTTAATTTGTTGTTGATATGTCTTATTTTCAACTTTATCTTGCTTTAGTTGATTCTCCAACATTGATACTGTAGATTATAATTTAGAAACCTTTAATGTATCCTTCAATAGGACAATATAGATCACTTCTCCAGTCTGTTTATGTAAATGAATCTTATCAGGAATTCGAATTTTCCATAAGTTAAGTCTCATTTCTAAAACTCTATCTTGGGTAGCCATTTACAAATTTAAGGTATTTTTCACATGATCCTTTACAGTGACCAGTGAAATTTCTTTGTTTGAAATATCCCTTTCCTTAGAATAAAGCTTCATAGATTTTTTTTGAAGAAATATTTTTATGTTGACCATATTTAGCATAAAAATCATTTCTTGACTTGTACCTATCATTGGAACCAAGTTCCCATGCTTCGGCAAAACTGTATTCATGGATTTGAAAACCTGGGCCTTGGACCTTTTATTTCATCTTTTTAACTTCAACCTCAATCATCTCTCTATTCAATCTATTTGTGGTATCTTTGATTTTTTTAGGTATTCATCGTCAATATCAATTGTCTTAGAAAAGCTTCTCTTTCCAATAATCTCAAGTTTACTAGGAGTTGGTATTATCATAAATGCTGACTTAATTATGGCAAAGGGATTTTCCTACAGGATCTCTTAACTCTCTAATTCAAGGTGATACTCCATTAAATTATCTCTTTGAGGTAGCCCCTCTATCTCCTGGTTATCAAATGCTTTCTTTTTGTTATGATTCCTCCTCTGTGATATGATATGATGAGGATCATAATTAATTTTTGTTAGCTTTCATAAAATTCATATCCTGGAGAAAGACTTCAATTACTGGGAAAGAAACTTTATTCTTCATAATAAAAGGATATACCTTCATACGAAATTTGATCTCTGAAGCCTTCTTGAAATGAAAAAAAATGCTCATTCTCCATAATGAGATTTTTTCTGATATATTCCAAAGCCAAAATCATGGGTGTTAGGAATGCAGGTAAAATGTATGGTTCATGTACAAAACCACATACTTTGGTTATAGTGTGTTCCTATAGAAGGAACCGGTATCCAGCTCTTCTATCTAGACTGAATTGTAGCATTTCTTCCATCTCTGGAAACACTCTAGGTAATTTATCTTGAAACATCACTCTATGTTCTTCTGACATAATACTATTCATATAATTAAAGGTATTATTCTTAATTTTAGAAGTGAATAATATCCCTTGAAACTGCAAATTCTCTTGATTGAAAAAAACAACATCCTGACCAGATAAGATTGAAATTTGAAATGTCTAGTCATGTGGAAACTCACTAACTGTGAATGAATATTATCAGCTAGGAATTCATCAAACTTAAGGAAACATTACTGTCTGGACTTGGACTCAGGCTGATACATACTCAATAGAAATAACAGACTCAATATGAACTCAGAGACAAACCTATCACTATCCAACCCTAAAAACTGACTCAACATGGATATGAACCATTGGGATTCCTCATTAAACATGTCAATTTCAAGGGGAAAAGGAAATTTTTCAATGGAATCTTTAGCTTTAATAATCTTGGATAAAAGGCTAGTTTCTCCTTTGTTGCAGTATGCTTATATTTCTCAATTATACTTTCCTCAACAAAATACTCCAGGTTTTGGGTAAATGACTGACGTACTTCTAATGCATCTCTAACAACCAATGAATTGATGTGAAAAAGGATTTTAGATTGGTTTGAGTTCATTATAACATGTTCATACTGATATTAGTTGGACGCACACTAGGAAACAAAATCCAGAAATTTAAGGGTTTGGTTTGGAAAAAATAGTAAAAAAGAGACCTCTGGACGTTGTACAAGTCAATCCCTTATGTTTCTAAAGTTTTAAATATTCTATTTAGCTCATGTACTGGAACAAAAGAGAGAACTTTTTCAAAAAAATATATGTCCATGTCTTCAAAAATCTCATCCAGTTTACTGTACTCTTGGACCGGTGTTGAAACTTCACCTTCTCCTTCCATTTTTAAAAATAACATGGTGTTTTGAGATACATGGCCTACCTGGAAAATGACAGCTGGAAAAAGTGAATTTGACTTAGCTTCCATAGGTGCATGCATGTTCTCCTTTGTGTACAAAAGACAAATGATACCTTTCCACATGACTTACCTTTTTATAATGTCCCCAAAACTGGTTCTGAATCATGAGAGAAGGTTTCTCCCTCCCACCTTTAATCCAGTGGAATGATTCTCCTCCCAACACATGGAAGGATATAAAAATTCCGATACCACTCTCCTGTTTTGTCTTCCTTGTGATTTACGGCTACAGAATGCACCTCAGCCATTGATCCCTTTCCCCTTCGATCGTGCACATTCGATCAAATCTGAACTTTAACCTTTTACAATGGTAATTTCACCAACCTTTACACATATTATACATCGAGCAACTTCACTCACTCGATTCCTTGTCCTCCATCGATATATTCACACTTCTAATATCAACTGTCAATTCCTCCACAAGGTGCTACAGTCTCTTTACACATTCATTTTAGCGATTTTTCACTCTAGCATATGGTTCCATGGAGAATTTGGTCTTCTCTTAGGAACCCAACTTGTCAGTTTCACGATCATATCAAAAAAATTGAAAATCTAAGCTATTTTTCCTTACCTTAAGATCCTCTTAACTTTGAGAAACAAATGGTGCTAACAACTGGATCCAACTGGGGATTCCATCCTCCCAGCGATGTAGAAAAGAACCTGCAGACCAGTGAAAATACCATTGAAAACTTTATACAAGACAAGGATTTTAAAAGTATAAACCGTTAACTTCTTTCTCCTTTTTATTTTTTCTGTACATAAAATGAAAATGACAAACCTTCAGATCGTAGGGCCTTCAACCTCCGACTTCAAATCCTTCAACTTTCCTTTCATTCTTAACTTCAAACAATGCTTCTTTCTTTCATATACAAATTTCTTCTACGTTCAAGAAAGATAGTGCTTGAGGAACCTCCCATTCACATGACCTCCTTTAAAGTCAACTCAATTTTTATTTTGCAAAATAAAACTATTGTCTCCCCTATATGCATCAATGATATAAGGACCCTTCCATAAGTGATCAAACTTTCCATGTTTATCTTCCTTCCTAGCATCCCACTTCAAAACTAAATCATTTATTCCTAAATTCCCTTCTTTCACCTTCTTGTCGAAAGTTTTCTTCATCTTATTTTGATGCACTTATACTCTATAATATGTTTTTTCTCTCATTTTATGGAGCTCTATTAATTGATTAATCCTCCTTTACACGTGGTTTGGCTCTTCATCTTGTTCCTGCAACAAATTCATAAATGGTAAACCCAAAGAAACTTGAAAAATGACTTCTGCTCCATACAAAAACTGAAATGTTGACAAGCTAATAGTCATTCTGGTACTTATTATGTCTGCCCATAAAGAAAATTTAATATTAGTATGCCATGCTCTCTTATTTTTCTCCAGCAATTTCTTTATGATTCTTACAAATCTCTTATTTGAGGACTCATCTAGTCCATTTCCTTGAGGGTGATATGATGTCGAATGATTGAGGTTTATATGGTACTTATGACATAAATTGATTAATTTTTTGGACTTGAAGGCTTGTGCATTATAACTCACTATCCTCCTAGGACACCCAAACCTAGAGAGAAGATTATTTTCAAGAAAATAAATTATGAAAATATCTGTAGTTCTTTTGGTAGGTATATCTTCAATCCATTTTGTAAAGTAATTTGTAGCAGTCAAAATCCACTTGTGCTGGACAGAACAGTTAGTATTAATCTCTCCAATAAAGTATAACCTCAATTGTTGGAATGGTGCTTCCACTAAGATTGGATTCAAAGGTAAGGGGATAAGTTCCATTTTTCCATAAAAAATATAACATTCATGACATGTTGAAACTTCTCTGTAAAAACTAGGAAAAACTGAGTAGGCCAGTTAAAACCTATACTCAAAATATTATTGATTGTTACCTTCCATGAATGGTGGCCTCCATGCACTCCCCAATGAAATTATTTCATGGTTTTATGGGATTCATTTTCAAGCAGATAATTTATCAAAATACCTCCTGGATCCTTCCAATATAATTACTAAATCAAAATGCAAATTTTTTTTCGCTTTTAGTTTCAGATACCTGGCTATGGTCTTGCTTAATTATGGAGGTGCTTGAAAATTCTGTAAAACATAAATAATATCACTATACCAAGGAGATTGTCGAATGGTCTTGTTGGTTGGGTTTGCGCCAACAACACTTGTTGGCGCAAACCCAACCAACAAAACCATTCGACAGGAGTTCCCACTCTATCAACACTTAGCTCACCGTGATCTCCCCGAGCACTGGCTCAGACAGGTTTTACCCTGTCCAGCAACACCCGCAGAGTGGATGAGGTCTCACCCTAAGCGTTCGAGGGAGAGATGTCGAAACCAAGTTTCTACAGAATAGAAGAGGACTATGTGCATCAACAAATTATCAATTTATTCAACAGATATGATCGATTACTTAATCATTAACAAGACAATTCATCATCTCTCTTAATATATAACATCATTCATTCACAACTAACATACACATACTATGGCGCAAACGGATCTAGAAAGATAACCCCATTTAGAAACAAGAAACATTGCATCATAGATCCATGTCCCAAATTCACTTAACATTCATCATTGGATTGCAGAAACAATAAGACATAAAAAGATAAAAGGAAATAGTAATTCGTATCAACTTCCATCTTGTCATATTGCTTCTGCACAATGATCCATAGATTCAAAACAGTTCACAATTCAACAAGTTCTCTTCAATTGCTTCTTCCAGTCTCTCTAAAATCTCTTGATTGATTGTTGATTTCTTTTTTTCACTTGTACTTGTACTTCTATTTATAGGCTTGCGCATTTACATTCAAGGTCCACTTCTAACTAAATATTAACCAATTCTTAACTGAAACTACAAAATCATGACCAATATCTGCAAAATATGGTCCAAAGTACAAAAAGGTGACACAAAATATGCAAAATAGTCTATTCTCTGCTTGTACTCCATTATCCACTTGCATGGTGTCTTTTGATCTTGCACAGAATCCACGATGATGCTCAACTAATGTGTCCAAAACCTCTTCCAATAGGCCCCCAACAAAATATTGTGGCTCACCCTTAAGCCATGTCAAGTGGACATGGTGTACTCATTGATATTCATTCTGAAGTCTGCATACTATGAAGTGATATCCTTCACTTGCGCTTGAATTCTCTGAGCAATTTCCTAACTTCCCAACAAATCCTGCTTCAATGGGGGATCCACCATCTTTCTGGTGACTTCCTTCTTACCTTCTTGCACAGCCGTTAGCGTGAAAACTTCCTTCATAAAGAATTGTGCCCCAATTTCTTGGAACTCATCAAGCTAGTCAATTTTCTTCCATTGGCGCTCCCAAGCCTTTCCAACCCACTGCTCAGTACTCTCTGAGTTTAGCTGACCATGTAATCAAAATAACTGTTTCCATTGTTCTCAATGCAGTCTTTAGTGTCGTTAGTTTCTCTTCAGCCTCTTGCAACTGCTTGGTCATTTTCTCTAACTGCGCATCTTGGACGATGCTGCCCCAAAATTCCGTCGTTGCTTCTGTTTGTGCCAGAAATTGTTTCCAGGCTACAAAGAAACAAGCAAACACAATCTCAAATATTCAATCAAACAGAACTAGGTTTTAGGGTTTCTGAAAGGTTTTTTTTGGTTGTGAAATTTGGTGACAAACAGGGAATACATTCATGAGCCAAATAGGGACTAAATCATACACAAAGAAGAATAGAGATGCATAATATAATTACTAGTATCCAATAGAACATGACATTGAAGTTCATTCACAACTAACAAGCACTACTAGCATACAAACCATAAACCAACAATGAATTTATCAATTATGTAACTAAACAAGTTAAAAATGAAGCCAAAACACAGACTGAAGGGTGGAAAGGATCATATATTTCATAATTTTGTTCATCAAATACACATGAGAGTTTAAGTACTTAGCTCATCAATAAGTCCAAAAGACCTCCTTAAGCCATCCAAAAATCGAACCCTTTGTTCTCTTTCTAATCTTCCTAAATACTGCTTTTCAAAAAATTAGTTAGGGTCTAAACCCTAACTATTTTTAGCCTACTCAACGATGGGATAATGTCAAAATTTTAATTTACAATAATAAAGTATTTCTAAAAAAACATAACAAGTAACTGCCTAACTAACAATACTCAAAGGTATTTAGCAGCTTCTGCCAATAAGGCTATTCCATCTAAGGCTTGGGCCTTCTTCCTAGCTCTCTGCTGCTCAACTTCCATATCTGTTAACCTTCTTGTAAGCTCTTTATTCTGCTGCTGTAGGCTTTTGATAGTCAGCTTCAATTCTGCACACTGTAAATCTATGCTTCCTTTCCTTTTTAGGGCCTCCTTGGAGACTGCAGTAAGCTCTTGGTAATGATCATTCACTTCTTCTAAGTCCTCCCTAAGTCTTTTATTAGCTAGGATCAGACCATCATTTGTTTCTTACATGTACTCCATTTGATGCCTGTACTGTTTGATGGTTCTTTGCAAATTCTCCTTTTTTGAGTCAAAATCCTTACCTGTTGTTGTATTCTGTAGCTCACTAGGAAGCCATGGGATATTTAGTTTTCTGAAGATGTCCTCATCCTCAGGCAACAGCTCTATAAAAACACCAGGAAAACTTGGATTTTCTTTATTGTCTATTTCATTAGGTACATTTTCATCCATTAACAACTTATTTTCTAATAAGAAGCTTCCATTTCTCCTTTCTGTTGCTCTTTCAAAATTTCACCTCTTAATTCCAAAAACACAGCTGATAGTTTAGTCTCGGTGAGACTGGAATCTTCAACTGACTTCAATGCTTTCTTTCCTTTGCAATCACTCTTGCTAAATTCTATCTTTTCATTTGAAGAAGAAGTATCAATCATAGTGACCTCTGCTATGTTTAACTTAGGGTTTAGAAGCTTTTTCATGTTCAAACTCAATTTGTTTTCGGGTCTGGTTTTGGGTCTCCATCCTGAGGCAAGCTCTCCCATCATCTTTAAACTTTTTCCTTGATGTGTAACTGTGGCAAACTCCATAGCTTTAACCTTGATCTTCTTTTTCTTTGGCCTTACTGTCTTATCCTCTTGACTGTAGAATTCCCTGTGTGTGCCAACCCTAGACTCAACATTGACTGTCAACTCATCTCCTTCTAGCAAATATCCTTCATCTTCAGATAAAATGGTAATTGGGCTTCGTTGTTGGAACTTTGTGTCTTCTTCCTCTACTGCAACCTTCTTTGTGACAACAATTTTTTCATCTATAAGTGCCTCTGCTGGTGCTTTAATTTGCACAGGCTGAGTTTCCTTTTCAATAATCAGCAAACCTTTTCCCTTACTGTCAATTGAAGGCTGCTGAGATTCAATAACTCCCTTTGAAGCTCTGTCACTTCCTCAATTTTGACACCTTTTTTTATCTCCAGACTTGACTTTTTGCCCTAATTTTCTAATTAGGATTTGTCCCTTGTCAACATGCTTCTTGGTAGGCTATTCTTCCTATTTAATTTGGAATCCAGACCAAAAGAGAAAATAATCCCATGTCTTTCTTCTCTTTGCAGAACAGTGCTGATAATAAGCTTGATCAATCCATGATGGAAGATGGACTATGCAGTGTGGTCATGATGCTCTTTAATCCTGCTTAACATTTTCTGCAAACTCTTCAACAAGAAGAAGGGGAGACTCATCCTTGATTCACCATCCAGGTGCTGTAAGAACCTGAAATGATACTTGTAAACATAAGCATACCTCCCTTCACAGGTAATGTAGCTTTGTAGGACTTTGATGGGCTCCACCCATTCAGCTCTGAAATTCTGGATGAGCACTCCCTTGCTCCAGTCTGGAATAATGCTAGGTAAAATATACCTTTGGGCATTGAAGGTAAATGGCACCTTTTTGAACCAAAAATCTCCTTCATTTTTTACTCCTATTGCTTCAGCCACCAACTCCACAGTCAACTTAAACTTTAGAGTATCAAATGATACCATGTCTTGGTTATAACATTGGGAAAATTTATGAGAGACCTTGGTGTTATAGCCATCAATCTTCCTAAAGAAATCCAACCATCCGGCATTCTCAAAGAGCTCTGCACAACCTAGAAACTTGTCAATCCAATCCAGCTGAGTGGGCTCAGCCCTGTTGGTCTTGCCACTTTTCTTCATCTACTTTCCAATGGCTGAATTCTGTGTAATTTTAGGACCCTGTTAATGACCTAACAACCCTTTTTCCCTCAAATTTTTAGAGTTTTGACAGTCAGCTTTCTTTGATTCTCCTTGGCTGTTTTCTCTTAATTTTTAACAGTCTGTTTCTATTGTCAATGCAGGAAATGTTTTGTACCAGGCTTGGGTAATTTAGGTTAATAGAGTGCAAAAAATCTTTAACAAAGATGCTGCACTTAACTAACATCCAATATGCTCATCTAAATGTCAGAACACCTTTGGAATGTATAGAGACATTTATGTGTTGTGATTCTGCACAAATAGCAGCCTTGGCTCCTTCTAATGCCACTAATGAGCTATTTATTTGCAATAGGGATTCTGCATTAGTACTCTCAATTGCCCGCTTCTTAGATTCAGATTGTGATTGTTTAACTAGGGGAAGAGATGATATGAGAGCAATCTTATGTGTGCTAACTTTCTACTTCAATTTGCATTTAGCACAAAACCAACCAGCCTCTGGCACATACTCAGACAAGGTCTGCATGCAATTGACATGCTCAGCTAACTCATTGCATTGATTACAGGTAACAAGTAAATCTGTGAACCCTGGTCACCACAAAAAGTACAAACCTTCACCCTACCATATTTGCTGGTGTTGACAGGGAAATTGTTCAATGTAACTGTTGTTTTTCAATTTATCACTTTCAAAAACATCTAAAACCTTTTAGACTAATATCTGATTGTTGAGAGCTTGTTAACAACATGAATTAAATTTTTCCTTAATCAATTTTAACATAACAAGCCTTAATGGAAAAACCCCCAATTTAGCAGCCACAACCAAGTTTATGAGGCATACCTCACTCCCGACCTACTGCAAACGTTTAAAATCAATCCTTGGACTATATGACTGTCGAATTTAACTGTCTAGGTGTCTTCAAGTCTTCAATTTGCTTCCAACTGGCGCGCTGAGAAAACCCTAAATTCCCTCTACAACTGCAAATTTTAGATTTTTAGCAATTGTCTTCGTTCCACTTCGCCTCCAGCTTTGTAATGCATATGTGGAGAACTTATTTCCCATCAATCTCGGCTCGTTCCTCTACCTGTCATGATTTGCCCAACCTTAACTGCTGATTGCCACGATCTCCTTCACGTCACAGACCACACCTGTTTGCATGATTATTTCTGATGAAACACGTATCAAAACCTGTCTACACATGTGGTTAGTGATCCAGGAGCGCAATCATGGGAAAATTTGGCATGAAAACCGACAATTTTAGCGCCCACGATATTCTTGTAGTGCCGCAGTGTAAAATTTTAGCCGTTGCGCTACAAGAATGTTTTAAAATCAAATTTGGCGCTTTTTTAGTCATTAATTCCATTTTAAAGAAGGTTTATATGGTAAACCTTGCTCATAGAGTGTATTTGTGAAATATTTAATCAATATAAATCCTATAGAACCCTTCAGAACCTAAGGAAACAAAAAATAATAAAAACCTAAAGGAAAAAATCAAAACTTCACTTTAAATCAAAATTTCTTGAAAGTAAGTTAATCAGCAAAATCAAAACAAAAATCACAAGCAAAATATAAAGCTGAAGAAAACAAGTTCATGACTTAACATCTGGCTCTAGCCGCGGGATGAAGTCCTCCCTATGAGGCTTCAAGAACCTGTAGACCAGTGCCTTCTTTTCTGCTACCTACTAGTCTACAAAATTTCCATTGGGTTATGGAGTCCTTATTATGCTTCACTCACACCGGTATATACAATGAAAAGTGAAAATATCCCCAAAGACTGTAAAAATGCTTGAGGAATCGTCCATTGACTGGACTTGACAATTCCTCACCTTCCAAAGACTGCAGGATAAAAGTGTTATTTTCCAGAATCTTAGACACTAGGAAAGGGCCAAACCAGAGGTTGTCAAATTTACCATGCTTCCCTTTTTGCTCTTTCCTGGCATCCCACCTCAGAACCATATCACCAACTGAGAAAGTGTTTTCTTTGATGTTCCTGTCAAATCTGCTTTTAATCTTCAATCTGTATGACTGTGCCCTTTCTTCCACTTTTTCCCTGTTCTGCTGCAATTATATCATCTCATAAATTCTTCTCTGCATATCATTGGGCTCTTCCTGGCAATGCTGAAGAAACTTCATCACTGGGATTCCCAATTGAACAGGAAATACTGCCTCTGTGCCATACACTAATTGGAAAGGAGAAGTTCCAATTGCTTGTTTGACTATTATCCTATCCGCCCACAATGCATATTTCAGCATAGAATCCCATGATCTCTTATTATGCTTAAGCAACTTTTTGATACTCTGAATGATGTTTTTATTTGAGGATTCAGCCAAACCATTACCCTGGGGATAGTAAGTAGTTTAATGCTTCAACAAGATACCATTCTTTTCACAAAATGCTTCCATTGCCTTAGATTTGAAATCCTTTGCATTATCTGTTACTATTTTCTGAGGGCACCCAAACCTACTAAGGATATTTTCTTCAATGAATTCCATGATTACTTTGTCTATGGCATTCCTAGTAGGGATAACTTCCACCCATTTGGTAAAGAAGTCTGTTGCAGTTAGAATCCACCCGTGTTGTCCTGAGGAAGATGGATTTATCTCCCCTATAAAATCCAGACCCCATTGCTGGAAAGGAGCACTTACTGCAATAGGTTTTAAAGGTAATGACAACAATTTTTGTTTTCCAGCAAACTTCTGACAAGGGATATAGGCTCTTACCTGCTGATATACATCTACAAACAAAGAGGGCCAATAGTACCCAGCTCTTAAAATCTTGTATGTTGTTTCTTCTAGTACTTATGACCTCCACAAACACCCTCATGAGATTCAGAAATTACTCCTTCAATTTCATATTTATCCAAGCATCTGAGTAGAATACCACCCGGGTCCTTCCAGAATAACTGCTCTTCTACTAGACAATATTTAGTGGCTTTAAGCTTCAAAGATCTAGCATCTTTTCTATCTAAATGCTTAGGACATTGCAAAAACAACAGAAAATATACAATGTCTGCATACCATGTGGATGCTAAATAATAATCCATAATCTTCTCTTTTTCCAGGATTGCTTGATCTTGATCTTCTTCCTGAGCTAACTCTTCAGTCATCACATGCAATCCCAGAGCTTGACAATTTGATTCTGCCAGTAGCTTGGCTAAACCCTGTCCCTTGACTAATTTGGTAGGTATGATATCTACATCATACTCCATGATTTTAGAAATCCACCTGCCTCTTTTCCCTTCACTATCAGGCTGTGTTAAAACATCTTTTACAGCAACATTAGGGACAAATGAAATAACTTTAGAATGCAGAACATAGATTCTGAAAAACTTTAAAGCTTTTACCAAAGCATAGGCCTGTTTTTCTAAGATACTGTATTTCAGTTCAGAATCCTTGAGAGTTTTGCTAAAGAATGCAATAGGCTGCTCTAGTCCTTCCTTATTCTTCAATACAGGAGCTTCAGTAAGAGCCATTTTGACCTTCTCAAATGCATTCTTTGCCTCAGTGGTCCACCTGACTTCCTGATCCTTTTTCAGCATGACTATGATTTGTTTGATAGTTTCAGCAAAATTTGGTATAAACCAATGCAGAAAGTTGATTTTACCAATGAATGATTGGACATCTTTTTTACTCCTCGTTAAACTTATTTTCAATATAGCTTTTACCCTTTTAGGATCAATCATTATACCATTAGCAGACACTAAATGACCAAGCAATTTACCTTCCTGTACAACAAAATGCGACTTCTTTGGATTCAAGGACAAGCCAAATTTTCTACATTTCAGGAAAGTCTGCTTCAAATGCTTCAAATGTTCATCATCTGACTGTGAGAAAATAGTAATATCATCCAAGTAGATTACCACAAACTTGTCCTTTTCTCCAACAAAAGCAATATCCATAGCCCTGTGGAAGGTGGCTCTAGCATTCATTAAGCCAAAAGGCATCTTATCATACATGAAAGTTCCCCAGGGAGTTGTAAAATTTGTCTTCTCCTTATCATCAGGATTCATAGAGATCTGATTGTACCCTGAGAAACCATCAACCATAGAGATCCTCTGTGCCCCAACTACTTTCTACAATATTTGTTCAATTTTAGGTAGAGGATAATTATACTTTAATGAAGATCTGTTCAAATTTATGAAGTCAACACACAACCTGATTTCTCCATTCTTTTTTCTAACAGGAACCAGATTAGCCACCCATGAAGAATACCTGAGAGGCACTATGATCTTGGCATCCAACAGCTTCTTCACTTCTTTTTCAATAACAAGAAACAAGGCTGGATTAATCCTCCTTAATTTCTGACAAAAAGGTTTGACATTTTGTTTTAAAGGGACTTTATGTTGTATGATTCCTGTGTCATAAGTTCTCAATTCCTCATAAGACCATGCAAAAACATCTACATGTTCTTTTAACAGTTTAATATACCTGTTTCTTTGTTCAACTGTAAGTGCTTTAGAAATTTTAACCATTCTAGGATGTTCTGCTGAGCCAATGTTACAATCCACCACATTATCTTCTGAGGACTATACAATAGGTTTCAAGAGTGTATCATCTTTTGAAAAAATCCTTTCCAAAGGTACCAAACCCTTTGGAATGAAATTACTTTTTAATTCAATGATTTTATGTCCATCTATTTCATTTTTAGCAATCTCTTTCACCTGTTCATCCTCTTCATCTTCCTCTTGATCAATCATGGAATTTGAAAACTCATGGGTAAGCTATAGAAACCTCTTAATCTCAATGTCATCTTCAAACACTCTCCACTGCTTTACATTATCAGGTACAGATGGTCTGTACCTCACCTCAATGGGATACCTCAACTGAGTGGTCTTGGGGATTCTAAAGTGTGTAGCAGCCAAGGCCAATGAATCTGTAGTCTGATTATGGTCTCTTGGAATATGGGTAATGTTAAAAGCTACAAAATAATTTTCAAGCATGTCCCATACCTCATTCCGTTAGACTTTCATCAAACCCTGCTTCACTTGATAATTGTTCTTCACCTACTGAAAAACTAATTAGGAGTCACCAAATGCAGAAATCTGCTGAATGCCCAAATCTTTGGCAGATTTTAATCCTAACAGCAAAGCTTCGTATTCAGTAGTATTGTTTGTAATAATAAACTCCAATTTATACATCAGCTTTACTGTTTCACCTCCATGGGATATGAGAAGAACCCCTGCACCTACACCTTCTTTACAAGAGGACCCATCAAAGTATAATTGCCACAACTCATCCTCCTATTCTCTACTGCATTTTATTGGCTGTTCTTTTTCAACCTGTAACAAACCAACAGTATTATCATCATCACTAAAATGTAACATGTAAGTACCCAGGTCTTTATCGACAGCATAGAGTGGGTGGTTGGTAGGGTTCTTGTCATCTGTCACAATATAGGCAAATTGGAGCTCTCTGTAAAACCTTCTATTTTCTCCTCCAAACACAGGAATAGTAGCATATGATAAATCCATTTGTAAGGTCCCACCAACTTTCTTTGGCCAAGACCTAGAGAGAAGTAATCCAAATTTCAGTGTAATATCAGCTACCACTACATCCATGATCACACTTTTCATGGGTAACTGAGCCAAACTGACAACCATGTCCTTTATTACCCCTAAAAACTTCACTGCTCGGGAATCAAATGCATATAGATCATGATAGGGTTTGGTGATACTCAGACCTAAAGCCTCCATAACAGCCTTTGGCATTAAATTGTGTGAGGCTCCAGAATCTAACAAGCAATTATGTATCATTTGTTCATGGACTGCCAGGGTGATGTAGAATGGAGGGGAAGCACCTGCTTCATTTTCAGTTTTTTCAGCCAAGGCTGATCCAATGAAAATCCTAGGGTTTTCTTCTTGCAAGTTCATTGTGTCAGAAATAGGCTGATTGCTTGCTGAATTAATCATCTTAAGGACTGATCCTTTATATGAAGGATTTTTCATCAATTCAGTTAAAGGTACATGAATATTTAACTTGCCTAATTCATTTTCCAGGCTAAAATTATGAACAGTTTTATTTACCTCTTCAACTCTGTGTTATTCTTTTATTTTTCTGAAACTTGTCTCTTCTCTACCACATGATCAGATGACTGCTTAGCAGGGACAACTGCCTTCTTCTTCGGGATTTGTACCACATGTTTTGGACTTGACCTCAGACTCACAGTCTTCTTAAGTTCATTTTGACAGACATCAACAGTTACAGCAGTCATTTTCAGACCTAAATCATCTTCTGTTTCGAACATATCAGCATCATAGCATTCTGCATTTAGAAACTCTTCCTTAGTGACAAAACCCCCAGATAATCTTTCTCCAAAATGGTTCATATCTTGATTAGTATCTTCAAATATTACTTCATCATGAACCTCTTCTTCATTAGCAACATTGTTTTGAAGAGGTGGTGGCACTCTTTGGTCCTCATTTTCTCTCCTTTCCCGCTAGATATCATTATTCCTTCGTTCTCTAGGCATGAAATGGGGAGAAAATTGTCTTCTAAACTGGTTCTGATTGTTAGGATTTCGTTCACCTTCTGGAACAGGCTTGCTGGAATTTTTCTCAAGCTCTAATTTGTTTAATTTTGCAGTCAAAATATTCACCAACTTAGCCATTTCATCAATTTTCCCTTTAGCAGAATGAGAAGCTGAACCTTCGGGAGCTGCTTCCTTCTTTCCTTTTCTATCATAAAGCTGCTGAGCTGTTTCCTTCTTTAATCTATTGGAAGCCAGTATGTTAGATTCTACCTCCAATGCTGCATCCTACATATTCAGTAAAGAAATAGGTCTCCTTTCTCTTAGCAGTAAGGGAAATTCATGATCAAAAGCATTTGCATATGTAAGTTTAGCTGATGTTTCTGTAGGCTTTATTTCAGCAAGAATTCTACTGTACATCTTGTTAAACCTCTTTGAGAAGTCTGCAATAGTTTCATCCTTTTTCCTCCTAAGGGCTCCAAACTCAGTTATGTAGTATGTATGGTCTTTTGTGTCACCCCATTGTCTCATGAAGAGATCACGAAGTTCTTCAATGATAGTGATGGAATTAGCAGGAAACTCCCTGAACCATTTCCTAACATCTCCATCAAGGCTCTACACAAACATTCTCATCCATACATCCTTGGCTTCAATGTTTTGGTTATCATCATAACTAAGGAAAGCTTCCCAGTGTTCTTCAGCTGTAGTTTCCCCCTGTCCATTAAACCTAGGCAAATATTTCTGATAGTCACCTTCAGGTAGTGCATTTAAAGGATGAGGCAAAACCAATGGTGCATATCTGGCTGCAACCATCCGGTCCATCATATCTATGGGCTGATTTTGGGCTGCCATTTTTGGACTGATTGACTTTGGTGATGAAGAGGTTTGACTGGAACTTGGCTGAAAAAGGGTTTTTACCTAATTTCAGCTGAAAAAGAGGTATCTTACCAGGAGAGGCAGTTTTGGATTTTCTGAAGGATTGAGGATTAGTAAAAACTTGGAAACTGCTATCAGGAATAATAGGCTTTAACCACGGTGAAGTTTCTTCTTCTTTTCTCAACACAACTAAATGTGATGAACCACTCAACTGGTCAGGGTCACATAGGGATGGTAATGACTGAGACCTTCGAATCTTACTTGCTGTCTTCAATATCTGTTCAGGATCTGTTACACCCAACTACAATGGTGAAGTAGGACTATTTCTAGTCCCAACTCCCCTAGTAGCCATTGTGTCAAACTTGGTGAAAAGTAGCCTTAAAGATGTGCTGGTTTAATTTCACCTCTTAAAACCAGTGAAATGATAAGTATCCCAGGGAAAAATTTGTTTTCAACTTCGTTCCCCGGCAACGATGCCATAGATGTTTGTGCCAGAAATTGTTTCTAGGCTACAAAGAAACAGGCCAACACAATCTCAAATATTCAATCAAACAGAACTAGATTTTAGGGTTTCTGAAAGGTTTTTTTTGGTTGTGAAATTTGGTGACAAACAGGGAATACATTCATGAACCAAATAGGGACTGAATCATACACAAATAAGAACAGAGATGCATAATATAATTACCAGTATCCAACAGAACATGACATTGAATTTCATTCACAACTGACAAGCACTACCAGCATACAAACCATAAATCGGCAATGAATTTATCAATTATGTAAATAAACAAGTTAAAAATGAAGCCAAAAAACAGACTGAAGGGTGGAAAGGATCATATATTTCATAATTCTGTTCATCAAATACACATGAGAGTTTAAGTACTTAGCTCATCAATAAGTCCAAAAGAACTCCTTAAGCCATCCAAAAATCGAACCCTTTGTTCTCTTTCTAATCTTCCTAAATACTGCTTTTCAAAAAATCAGTTAGGGTCTAAACCCTAACTGTTTTTAGCCTACTCAACGATGGGATAATGTCAAAATTATAATTTACAATAATAAAGTATTTCTCAAAAAACATAACAAGTAACTGCCTAACTAACAATACTCAAAGGTCTTTAGCAGCTTCTGCCAATAAGGCTATTCCATCTAAGGCTTGGGCCTTCTTTCTAGCTCTTTGCTGCTCAGCTTCCATATCTGTTAACCTTATTGTAAGCTCTTTATTCTGCTGCTGTAGGCTTTTGATAGTCAGCTTCAATTCCGCACACTGTAAATCTGTGCTTCTTTTCCTTTTTAGGGCCTCCTTGGAGATTATAGTAAGCTCTTGGTAATGATCATTCACTTCTTCTAAGTCCTCCCTGAGTCTTTTATTAGCTAGGATCAGACCATCATTTTTTTCTTGCATGTACTCCATTTGATGCCTGTACTGTTTGATGGTTCTTTGCAAATTCTCCTATTCTGAGTCAAAAGCCTTACCTACTGTTGTATTCTGTAGCTCACTAGGCAGCCATAGGATATTCAGTTTTTTGAAGATGTCCTCATCCTCAGGAAACATCTCTGTAAAAACACCAAGAACACTTGGATTTTCTTGATTGTCTATTTCATCAGGTGCATTTTCATCCATTAACAACTTATTTTCTGAATAAGAAGCTTTCATTTCTTCTTTCTGTTGCTCTTTCATAATTTCACCTCTTAATTCCAAAAACATAGCTGATAGTTTAGTCTCGGTGAGACTGGACTCTTCTACTGACTTCAATGCTTTCTTTCCTTTGCAATCACTCTTGATAAATTCTATCTTTTCATATGAAGAAGAAGTATCAATCATAGTGACCTCTGCTGTGTTTAACTTAGGGTTTAGAAGCTTTTTCATGTTCAGCCTCAATTTGTTTTTGGGTCTAGTTTTGGGCCTCCATCCTGAGGCAAGCTCTCCCATCATCTTCAAACTTTTTCCTTGATGTCTAACTGTGGAAAACTCCATAGCTTTAACCTTGATCTTCTTTTTCTTTGGCCTTACTGTCTTATCCTCTTGACTGTAGAATTCCCTGTGTGTGCCAACCCTAGACTCAACATTGACTGTCAACTCATCTCTTTCCAGCAAATATCCTTCATCTTCAGATAAAATGGTAATTGGGCTTCGTTGTTGGACCTTTGTGTCTTCTTCCTCTACTGCAACCTTCTTTGTGACAACAATTTTTTCATCTGTAAGTGCCTCTACTGGTGCTTTAATTTGTACAGGCCGAGTTTCCTTTTCAATAATCAGCAAACCTTTTCCCTTACTGTCAATTGAAGGCTGCTAAGATTCAATATCTCCCTTTGAAGGCTCTGTCACTTCCTCAATTTTGACAACTTTTTTATATCTTCAGACTTACTTTTTGCCCTAATTTTCTAATTAGGATTTGTCCCTTGTCAACATGCTTCTTGGTAGGCTGTTCTTCCTGTTTAATTTGGAATCCAGACCAAAAGAGAAAATAATCCCATGTATTTCCTTCTCTTTGGAGAACAGTGCTGATAATAAGCTTGATCAATCCATGATGGAAGATGGACTGTGCAGTGTGGTCATGATGCTCTTTAATCTTGCTTGACATTTTCTGCAAACTCTTCAAGAAGAAGAAGGGGAGACTCATCCTTGATTCACCAGCCAGGTGTTGTAAGAACCTGAAATGATACTTGTAGACAAAAGCATACCTCCCTTCATAGGTAATGTAGCTTTGTAGGACTTTGATGGGCTCCACCCATTCAGCTCTAAAATTCTGGATAAGCACTCCCTTGCTCCAGTCTGAAATAATGCCAAGTAAAAGATACCTTTGGGCATTGAAGGTAAACGACACCTTTTTGAACCACAACTCTCCTTCATTTCTGACTCCTATTGCTTCAGCCACCAACTCCACAGTCAACTTAAAATTCAGAGTATCAAATGATACCATGTCTTGGTTATAACATTGGGCAAATTTATGAGAGACCTCGGTGTTATAGCCATCAATCTTCCTAAAGAAATCCAACCATCCAGCATTCTCAAAGAGCTCTGTACAACCTGGAAACTTGTCAATCCAATCCAGCTGAGTGGGCTCAACCCTATTGGTCTTGCCACTTTTCTTCATCTGCTTTCCAATGGCTGAATTCTGTGTAATTTTAAGACCCTGTTAATGACCTAACAACCCTTTTTCCCTCAAATTTTTAGAGTTTTGACAGTCAGCTTTCTTTGATTCTCCTTGGCTGTTTTCTCTTAATTTCTAACAGTCTATTTCTATTGTCAATGCAGGAAATGTTTTGCACCAGGCTTGGGTAATTTAGGTCAACAGAGTGCCAAAAATATTTAACAAAGCTGCTGCACTTAACTAACATCCAATATGCTCATCTAAATGTCAGAACACCTCTGGAATGCATAGAGACATTTATGTGTTGTGATTCTGCACAAATAGTAGCCTTGGCTCCTTCTAATGCCACTAATGAGCTATTTCTTTGCAATAGGGATTCTTCATTAGTACTCTCAATTTCCTGCTTCTTAGATTCAGATTGTGATTGTTTAACTAGGGGATGAGATGATATGAGAGAAATCTTATGTGTGCTAACTTTCTGCTTCAATTTGCATTCAACACAAAACCAATCAGCCTATGGCACATACTCAGACAAGGTCTGCATGCAATTGACATGCTCAACTAACTCATTGCATTGATTATAGGTAACAAGTAAATCTGTGAACCCTGGTCACCATAAACAGTACAAACCTTCACCCTACCATATTTGCTGGTGTTGATAGGGAAATTGTTCAATGTAACTGTTGTTTTTCAATTTATCACTTGCCAAAACATCTAAAACCTTTTAGACTGATATCTGATCGTTGAGAGCTTGTTAACAACATGAATTAAAGTTTTCCTTAATCAATTTTAACATAACACGCCTTAATGGAAAACCCCCAATTTAGCAGCCACGACAAAGTTTATGCGGCATACCTCACTCCTGGCCTGCTGCAGATGTTTAAAATCAATCCTTAGAATATCTGACTGTCGAATTTAACTGTCTAGGTGTCTTCAAGTCTTCAATTTGCTTCCAACTGGCGCACTGAGAAAACCCTAAATTCCCTCTGCAACTGCAAATTCCAGATTTTTAGCAATTGTCTTCGTTCCACTTCACCTCTAGCTTCATAATGCATATGTGGAGAACTTCTTTCCCATCAATCTCGGCTTGTTCCTCTACCTTTCATGATTCGCCCAACCTTAACTGCTGATTGCCATGATCTCCTTCACGTCACAGACCACACCTGTTTGCATGATTATTTCTGATGAAACACGTATCAAAACTTGTCCACACATGTGATTAGTCATCCAGGAGCACAATCATGGGAAAATTTGGCATGAAAACCGACAATTTTAGCACCCGCGATATTCTTGTAGCACCGCAGTGTAAAATTTTAGCCGTTGTGCTACAAGAATGTTTTAAAATCAAATTTGGCGCTTTTTTAGTCATTAATTCCATTTTAAAGAAGGTTTATATGGTAAACCTTGCTCTTAGAGTGTATTTGTGAAATCTTTCATCAATATAAATCCTATAGAACCCTTCAGAACCTAAGGAAACAAAAAATAATAAAAACCGAAAGGCAAAAATCAAAACTTCACTTTAAATCAAAATTTCATGAAAGTAAGTTAATGAACAAAATTAAAACAAAAATCACAAGCAACATATAAAATTGAAGAAAACAAGTTCATGACTTAACAACTTCAATGACCTTTTTAGCTTCCTACTCTAGCTCTTCAAGTTGTGTTGCCAATTCTTCTATGGTAGTCTTCCTCTTGAAAATTTTCGCAAGAGGCGTGTTTGGATAGACCAGACAATTCAAAATGTTATTATCCTTCTGAAATTAAACAATAATTTCCCCAAGTAGCTTTTCTTTCGTGACTGCATCTAGTTCTGTGGTGTTTTCATCAGTGTGCTTATAAGCGTCCTCAACTACTGTTTCTATTTGTACTCGATTTTCGAAAAGGTGGGCCTTTTAAATAATGAGACGATATGTCTTCTTCTTTAGCTCTGTGCTCTCCTCGGTAGTCTTCGCCTTTAATTATTCTTGCGCTTTCTTCAGTTCTTCTATCTCCTGCACTTTTTCTTCTATCAGTTTCTCCTTTGCGCTCCATAGTTCATCAAATTCTTTCTGTGTCGCCTTTGGTTTCTCCTGCAATCATAGAAATTGATTGTTGATCTCTTTCTGTCTGTCTTCCAACTCTTGGTTGGAAATTTGATGCAAGTATACCAACGTTTGGGTAGACATCTTGTTGATATCCATTGTGATGTTTTGCAACTATTGTAGGTAGGTATTCAAGTCCTCACTTCCGGCGTCAATCGTAGTCAGGGGAATTTGAACATTCCTAGCTCGGGGCTCAGTCCTAATTGATGCAGTTTCCTGCACAGTCATACTCTTTGGTGCTCTCTTTGAAACAATGTCATATACAAAATCTAATCTGGTTCTTACCTTGGTGAATACTTCCTGTGCTGATTTATTCATATCCTTTGCGGATGCATCAGTTGCATCATTGTCGGCCTTGACGAGCCGGTTTAACTACACTTCTAGTGTTGACCTGGTGCTACTACTTAAAACCTGATCCATGCGCCTCTTTGTTCTCAGTTCCTTGAATATGTACTACGCTTCGGGTTAGTAGGTGTCTTTGTTGACAATTCTTTATTAGATTGTTGGTCATCTTTGCACACAAGCTCAACAGGTGTATCTGTTGGAGGTCCTATCGATATTTCTATTACATTGAATGGTTCTCACCATTCCACAGGCCAATCATTAATCATTGCCTCCAAATCTACATCAATCACTTTGTACCTCATTGGAAACCATTGCTTGGAGGGGTCCCACTGTCAATAACATGGGGTCCAATTGCAGAACTCACAATCTTCTGATATTTTGTTGCGACTTCCTCCATTAGTCTTGGAACTTTTACCACTACCGCCTGTAGTGCTTCCCAGTAGATCCAAAATTGCATTGAGTAGTCTACCATTCTCTTTGCTTCTTTGAACCACCATAAATTCTGATATCTTGCNTTCCCACTACCGCCTGTAGTGCTTCCCAGTAGATCCAAAATTGCATTGAGTAGTCTACCATTCTCTTTGCTTCTTTGAACCACCATAAATTCTGATATCTTGCACCCTTGCATACCTCTATTGCTTTGACAGTCATCCCTTGGTAATCATCTGGATCCATCCAATCCACTAACACAATCAAAATGAGGAGCCAATTGTATGTGAATGGTCTTTCACCCACATGCACGGCCACTGCTTCCTCGTCTAACTGGTTCATACAAAAAATAGACTATTTCATTTGTACACCTTGTGCACACAACTTAGCTTATGCGACCACCCCGGAATTGCATTGAATCGGGTGGTTTTTTCTTATAATATTACTGGAAAAAATCCTTGCGCCAATATGTTCATCGTGATCATTGATACTATCAATGAGATATGCCCTCCCGTCATGCTCTAGAGCATAGCACTTCTTCAGAGTAATTGCCAACTTCTGTTCATTATCTTTGTTGTGGATATATTGCGAGGGGTCTGGCCCATCCTTGGGTAGCCCTGTTATCTATGAACACAACCCCATCGTGACTTCAATTGGCTCATCTAACTGCAAAAACCCACCATGAAAGCATGCCAAAAGCTACTTTATGCATGCATTCACTTCGGTTAGTTTCCCAAAGTGCGGCATGTTGACCAATCTAAGTAATCTGATTCTAGCTAGCCTTCTCTCCCAGTCCTTCAGGATGCACTCTATCGACCCACCTCCGACCGTGACCATTGACACATATGGTTCCTTCGCAACGTCATCTAGGGAAAGCAGGCCATGGTCTTCATATTTTAGCTGCATCAGCGCAAGAATGATGTCAATAGTGCATACTATCCCTTGTGGGAATAGCAGAACCCTAATCTGATACTTTTGATTCATCATGGGATTCTTGGCCTGTGCACCGGGCCGGCTAGGAGAAGTATATATAGGGATTTTCTTGACAGGCACCCCTTCTCTAGCTGCAGACTCCACCACTCCCAAGCTGAATGGCCTCGTTTGTGTAGTGTATTCTTCTTGCACCCTTGCGGATGTTCTAGTACTTCTCTTCTATGGTGTCAGAGAGCTAGGATTCTTTGCGTTCCTCTTCCCCTTTGGCACTATCGACGATCCAACTTGAATACTGCCTACTTCTTCCATAATTGCAACTGGTCTATTTGGTGAATCTTGCTCGCTGGAAATCCCTATCGTATCTAAGTTACTTTGCATGCTGCACCAATTCCTCTAAAGACTTAATAATCAGGAACCCTCTCTGGACTTAGAAACCTCCTCAATATCCACACCCATTCTCAACAACTCATTCTATAACTCAACAAATTGACAAATCAACTCCATTATGCATAATTATGTCTTCCTACCATGTCGAACTCATTCTTATAGTGCCAAATAAACTCATACTCATAATTACCACATCAATGAGATCATCATGACCAAATCATGCATTAACTACCTGAATTTGCCGCTGATTCTTCCAACCCAATAGTCGGATCCACCATCATTACACATCACTTCCATAAGTGCCACCAATTAACTACTTTTAATTATCTTCATTTATTATCGATTTGACTTCTGCTCATAGCCCTACGGATTTCACAGCATGACTTCCTAACTGTGCTATTGACTCCTACTCTTGCGCAAACACTTCCTCTTGGTGCATGGTCTTTTCATCCATCATCCTATATACTTTTTTTTCCATTGTGCATTGCCTTAAGCATTGTGTGGTTTTGACCCTATCCTATAGGGATTCAGTCGGCTATCATTTACAAGCTTTGGTAGCATTTCTCATTGCACCTCTAGAAGTAATAGAATTAACAAGATATGGAACTAAGCAATGCATTTGTAACTTACCTGGATGCTTTGTGAAATTGTTGTTGTATAATAGCACCAAATATCCTTGCTGAAACTATTTGTTCTTGATGTGGTGATCATGCCAATCCTTTTTTTGATATTTCTCGACATGCTGGTGGAATATTGCAATAAAGCGGTCCTCCTCGAGCTTTATCAACTGCTCCACATGCTCTTCTAGTGTTTCTTCATCGTCCATACCCATCGTTGCGATAATGGGTAGACTAAGAACAATGTACTCCATAGGAATGATCGCCTCTTACCTTTATACCAATTTGAATGGTTTATGTCTCATTAATCTCTTGTAAGTGGTGCAATATTCCCACAACACCATTGGAATATTCAAGTCTGAGTCATCACGGTTAGCATTACACACCTTTGTAAGCACATGCTCCATTATCTTGTTGAAATCTTCTACTGTTTCATTCACTTGTGGATGATATGGGGTACTTTTCTTGCACTGTATTTGTAATTCCCCTGTTAGTGTGCTTACTGTGTGGTGGATGAAATGACTGCCCTAGTCACTCATTGAATATCCTTGGACATCCAAACCATGTCACAATTTTTTCAAAAGGAACCTCACTGTTGTTGCAGCAATGCAATCCACAACTGGTGTGGCCTCCACTCATTGTGTTAAATACTCCATCACTGTGATTATGTACTGTGCACCAGTTCTCTTCTCAGCTGGGTTGATTGGACCCATAAATTCCATGGCCCATTTATTGAATGGTTTCAATGTTACTTATGGTACTAACGACATCTCATCCCTCCGTGATGGTTTTCCAGTGCATTGATAGATATCGTAGCTCCGTGCATAATCCGTTGCATCATTATGTAAAGTGGGACACCAAAGTCCTGCATGAAGCACCTTCATCGTAGTAGCTCGTCCTCCATAGTGTCCACAAGCAACTCTCACATGGGATTCCTCTAAAATATGCCCTTGTTCACGCCGTAGGACACATCAACATAAAATCTCATCTGGTCCTTGTTTATATAGCTGGCCAAAGATCAGCTGGAAATCCGAAGCCTTAACCACCAACTGCTTCTTTTGACTTATTGAAAATTCCAATGGTGCAAATCTCATCATCAAGAACTGAATTATTTGATCATAATAATCATCTTCCATGTCGACTCTAAACAACTACGCATCCGGCAGTCAATTTTCAATACTTATCGGCTCCTCTCCTGTCTCAAATGGAAATAAATGATTAGGAACCACATTCAAGCAACCTAGCTTCACAATTATCTCAAAATAAAATTCCTCAGAAGAGAAGTAGCCATCGACATATCTTCCCCCCCAACACAGTCTTATTGACTGGGTACTTCAAAGAAGAATGGTCGATAGACATCTTAAAGTGACCACCCAATAAGTAATGCCTAAACTTCTGTAGCGCATATACCATCTCCAGACCTTCTCTCTCTGTGGTCGTATAGTTTTTCTCACCAAATGACAACTTCTGACTAGCAAAATAGATAGGGTGATCTAGGTCCCCTTCTCTTGGTTGCACAAGTACCACTCGCCACATAACAGATGATGCATACACATGAACATGGAATTCCTTGTCCCAATTAGGGAAAACTAGTATTGGTGCAGAAGCCATCTTGGCCTTCAGTGTGTCGAAGCTTCCTTGACATTCTTGGGTCCATACAAATGTTGTGTCTTTCTTTAAAACCTTCTCCATAGGGGTGGTAATCACAGCATAACATGTGATGAATTTACGATAGTATCCGGTGTTCCCCAGTATCTCCCTAAGCATATTCACATTTTTCGGTGGTGGCAAGCTCAAAATGAGTGCTATATTCATAGGGTCAACCAATAATCCTTTATTGCAAAGAATGTGACCTAGAAACATCCTAAAAATTGCAAAGAAAATTCACTTATTTGAGTTCAACATGATATGTTTCTGTCAACATCTTTCCAGCATCAGTCATAGGTTTTCCAGATGATCACTAATCAGGCCATATACTATCCAATCATCCATGTAAACTTGTAGGAAATTTTGAATAAAATCTTCAAATGCAGCAATAACAACCCAAGAAAATATCGCAGGTGCGTTCTTCAATCCGAAAGGAATCACTGTGTATTGAAAACAACCCCATTCGGTAACAAAGGTTGTTTTATGTTGATCTTCTTTTGCGATCCTTATCTGGTGATATCCAAAAAATACATCTGTAGAAGAATACATCTCCTAACCGCCTACTCCTTCTAGCACTTCATCTGTGAATGGTGTCAGAAATGGATCGTGCATACATACATCATTCAATTTTCTCAAATCGACATAGATCCAAACTTGACCTGTCTTCCTGTCTTGGACCACCATAAGACTGATCCATTCTGATTCTTTGACTAACTCAATTATTCCAGAATCTAACATCCTATCCATCTCAACTTTAAACCTCTCCTTGTATCGCTGATTCAAGCGATATAACCTATGCCTTACTGGTTTTTCATTTGGCTTTAACAGGAAGGCTTCATCTCCCCTAAATCACCCAGTATCCCCTTCATTTTCAGAGAACTTCATTGGAAAGAGATATTGAAATTCATGCAGCAGATCCATGATCTTTACCATGCTTTCTTTGTCCCAATAATCTCCAACACTTGCAAATTTTGGCTTCTTCTTTGTCCCAATGTTGAATTTTCTATTCTTCAATGGTTGGTTCACAGGATCGGTCGATATATCTGGTGTTGCAACATCCCTACTCCCTTCTATTTCTGGAATACTAATATTTCGTAGCTCATCATCATCCTAAGGTCCTCTAGACAGATTATAACATTCCATCATCGACTGCATGTGGAAATGCACATGTGGATCCACCGGATATGCAACTGGCACTACCTTCAACACCATATCATAGATGAGCTGAAGTGAATTATGGACATCAGGATTGGAATCAATGAACCAAAAAAGTATGAGCAAAGAAAACTGTCATTTCTTTGTAAGTGTTTATTTCTCTGTGCAACTCCTCTGATACATACCATGATATTGGCATTTCATCCAAAGTGTGGACAAAGGCATGGACCCATTCATCCTTTGGTCATGATGCCCATAGAGTCTGATATTCCATTAGATGATGCTTGGGGTCATTCCTCCCATTGTACATCCTAGTTTGATAAAATTCTATGTCTCCAAAGAGAACTATCATTAGTCATTGACACTGCACCCATCCATTAATTGTATTCTTGTGGGTCTCCCACCAGCGTGCTGGAGTAGCCTTTAGTGCTTCCTCCAACGCTAACACTTGTTGAGGTTCTGATACCTTCTCTTCAAACTCCATTAAGAATGTATAAAAATAAAAAATCCCCTCATACATTGGAAATTCAATAGTCTCAATCGTGACATGGCATAGCGGCTGCGTGATTAGAGAACACTTCCTAAATGACACCTCGTGCATGTGATTTTTCCAATTTTCTAACGCATCATCAGAATCAGAAGACATTAAACTAGCACTACTCCAACCAAATTCTCCATCAGTAGGTGGATGGATGTAATATTCTGAAATGTTGTAAGCATGATTCCATCCCCTAACAAATTCATCCTTTATTGTCTCAATATACCTTCGCCCTTCGTTTGGATCCATTGGAGAGATTACTCTAATATTTTGATTCTCAAATTTCATCATTAGCTTCTTGAAGTTAATTAATGCCATATTATCATTGCCCCATCTGCTCCCCAAAAATGCGATATCAGAGCTTCCACCATTAACAACTTAAATCACATTGAAATAAACATAGGTCTTCATACCTTCAACATCCACGACCATGTTCGAAACACGTTCGATTGGTTGTAATTTATCCTGATTATCCAATTGCAGCTGCATAAGGGACCAACCCAACTTTGGCCTCCCCATTTTCTGCCATGTCTGATTTGTCAGAATAATCACATCTGAGCCTAGATCCAGAATGATTGAATATACTTCATAGTCCCCAATCTAAATATTCATGCACATCTCTTTTCCCATCTTTTTCTTATGCAAAGAGTTCATCGCAGAGTCCTTCTGATCCTTATCCAATTGATGCAACATGTTCTCAATCTCGGCAAGAGCATCGAGATCTCTTGCTAGCAACAAGCAGATCTCAAGGAAGTTCTGCAAGGTACCATGTTATCACAATGGTCCTACCTCCAATGAAGAATCAAAAGCAGAGGGAATTTCATAAATAGGTGACTTACCAGGATTTTTTTCGATCGCATCTCGTGCTTTGAAAAATGTATCTCTCTCGGTGGTGATTTCAAATGGTGCCTTCTTCTTCCTATCTAGTTGAACCTACGGATGAGGTTCGTCCTCCCCAGTCATTGCATCACCATGAGTGATGATAGAAAAATTGACATCCTCTGTTATGGGCTCTATTGAGATTGTCACAACTGTCGACCTGTGATTCTTGTTCATCGGCAGATTCTGGTTCACTAGTGGATTCTGGTTCAATGGCGGATTCATAGGTTGACTCACAGTCTAATTCTAAAGTGGAATTTGATTCTGAGCCCGATTCTACAACTAATTCTGGTTTTGCAACTAGTTTTGGGTCTAGGTTTGCAACTGATTTTGACTCTGCAACTACATAACATTTCCTACCTTCCAGCGTGTGATTAATTATGGACAATTCTCGACTGTGTGATTAATAGCAGTACAATATGTACACAAACACTGTAGTTGTGGGTAATATCTTTGGTAATGTCCTAATACACCACAATTGTAACATTAGACTAGTCTGCGACCTTGTCCTTCTCCTCAATATCAGAATCCTCCTTGTTGTTGGTACTGCGGCTGAGCCAATTGCTACGGTGGAGGATTCGGTTGCTGCTGAAAATAATGCACTTCATGAACGTACTGTTGTTGCTATGGAGCCATCTGCATCTCATTATACTGTGGCTGAGGTACAGACTATTTTTGTGGCTATGGTGGTATAAACTGCATCTGCGGTTGTGGAACATGCTACTGTGGTTGTGGCTATGATTGTTGTACTGCTTGATGATCTTCACCCTTTTCATAGTATGAGTCATACATCCTTTCTTGGAGTAGGTCATATGCATAATAGTCTTTATATTCATTCCCAACAGACCAACAAAAAGTATCGTATAAGCTCGATGGATTTGTTACCATCTTTTGCATGTATCCACATTATTCATGTTGATTCCCATAGACTTGGCATATGCGGCACCATGGCACACTACTACAACTCAATGGGTTTGGTGCTCCCGATTACAGATAATTTTGGAAATCGGGGAAAGTATCTTTGGTGTGTCCATCTGCATGACATCGAGTGCAGCAAATATCTTCATGTTGTTCTTTCCCCTTATTGATATCTTATAGATGAATATTTAAGTTCTCTAGATGCACTTGAATCTGGTTCATACCAGCTGCAATTTCTCCAATAGGTGAAGCCTCTAACTTCATTGCGATCTCTAGAGCCTCGCTCTATGTCATGATCTTCTGTTGCATCAACGGTTGCTGGATATGGGATACTAGTGCTGCAATGAACCATTCTTTATGCTGAACATCACTCATTTTGAAACTGACTCTTTCCATTAGCAATTAAATCTTTGGTCGAAGTCCCACACGGTTTCATTAGGAAATTGCTTAATCTCCTTTAACTCTGTAATATACTGCACTCCAGACTTTGGTTTTCTGAATTCTTCTATTAGTCCTTTCCTGAATTCATTTAGTGTCTTTGCAGGAGTCCCCATAGGAACTTGTATAAATTTCATGAACCAATCTAGCACACGACCCTGAAGAGTGGTCTCCAAGTGGCCCTTCTTGACCTCATCATTAGTAGTTTGTCTGAATCCACACTACCTCACGTAAAAACCAGTATTGCTCAGGATCGTCAGTCCCATTCCCATGGAACAAAGGTAACTTCATATCATCGCCTGCCATCCTGATACTTCTTCCTACATACATCGATCTACTACTAGAATGTTTCTGGCATGTCGGGAAAATCGACGTGGAACTTGTGTTTCTTCCTGAATGTGGAGCAGTGCATGGAGGCGTGGGCACATTTTTGTTGGGGTTTGATCTTACGATTATCCTGGGCATAGTTTGGTCATCCTCTTTGTCACTATAGGGTGACTTCATCCCATGTGGTTTTCCTTCATGGTCTTGCATTTCGATCACAACAGGACCTTCCCCTGTCCTCTTCCTATTCTCTTGTCGAAACCTTGCTCCTCCCCTTGTAAAACCACTTTCTTCTTTGGATTCCCTCACATTCTCATCGAAACTTGCATCGATCTACCCGTTATCCTTCCATTCATATCCCCCCTTTAGTCACGACATCCACAACCTCTGCACACCCGAGGTCTTCTACTCGAGGTGCATCTTCAGTATTCCTTTTTCACAGGAAAGCATCTTAATTAAAAATTGTAGGGACAATAATAATGTACCTCTTGGTCCATTGAAGAATTCCCTTTCTATTTTGCTATAGGGCTTGGTAGTGTCAACAACGAACTCGATGATATATCCTACTAGGATACTATCCATCTAGACTTCAACAGCTTGTGATGTCTTGTTGTCAATATCCTACAACTTCTAGATCAATTCAGGGGTCTAGGATGTTGTCTCTCCTCCTTGAAAATTTGTCTTGCGATAGGTGAATCGCGCCAACCACTCGTACAAAATGATGGGGAATTCAAAGAAAAATTACTCATGTGGACTATCATGTATGTAACTTGCCAACCAATTGTCTATCATCAGTATAGGGTTCTTATTTTTTGCCTCAACAAATTCTCGTATATTTTGACCGAACCAATCTTGAATTTTTGTTCTTGTCGGATGCCAGATATCCTCCTCTCAGTCGTAACAAGGTCTCAGCAACATAACCATTTGTTGGTGCAAAACCAGCCAACAAAACCTATCGACAGGGGTTCCCAATCTGTCGACGCTTAGCTCACAGTAATCTCCCTGAGCACAGGCCCAGATAGGTTTTACATTGTCTAGCAACACCCGCAGAGTGGATGAGGTCTCACCCGAGGCGTTTGAGGGAGAGTTGTCGGAACCAAGTTTCCACAGAATAGAAGAGGACTATGTGCATCAACAACTTATCAATTTATTCAACAGATCTGACCGATTACTCAATCATTAACATGACCATTCATCATCTCTCTTAACAGATCACATCATTCATTCACAACTAACATAAACATACTATGGCACAAACAGATCTAGAAAGATAAACCCATTTAGAAACAAGAAACATCACATCATAGATCCATGTCGCAAATTCACTTAAAATTCATCATTGGATTGCAGAAATAATAAGACAAAAATATAAAAGGAAATAGTAATTCAGATCAACTTCTGTCTTGTCATATTACTTTTGTGCAATGATCCACAGATTCAAAATAGTTCATAATTCAACAAGTGCTCTTTAATTGCTTCTTCCAGTCTCTCTAAAATCTCTTGATTGATTGCTTGATTGATTGTTTTCACTTGTACTTTTACTTATATTTATAGGCTTGCACCTTTAAATTCAAGGTCCACTTCTAACTAAATCTTAACCAATTCTTAATTAAATCTACAAAATCATGACCAATATCTTCAAAATATGGTCCAAAGTACAAAAAGGTGACACAAAATATACAAAATAGTCTATTCTCCGCTTGCATGCCATTCTCCACTTACGCGGTGTCTTTTGAGCTTGTGCAACATCCACAATGCTATGCAACTAATGTGTCCAAAACCCCTGCCAGCAGGCCCCCAAGAAAATCTTGTGTCTCGCCCTCGAGCCACATCAAGTGGACATGGTGTACTCATTGATCTCCAGTATGAAGTCTGCAAATTGCTGAGTGATCTCCTTCACTTGCGCTTGAATTTTTTGAGCAATGTCCTGACTTCCTAGAAAATCCTTCTTCAAGGTTCTCCACCATCTTTCCAGTGACTTCCTTCTTACCTTCTTACACAATCATAGGCACAGGAACTACCTTCATAGACAGTTGTGCCCCAATTTATTGGAACTCATAAAGCAAGTCATTTCCCTTCCACTGGCGCTCCTGAGCCTTTCCAACCCGCTGTTGTAACTCTTTGAGTTTGGCTGACTGTGTATTAAAAATTACTAGCGGCATTATTATCCTGCATGTTTTCTTTCATCAAATTATCCTTTTCGCTCCGTATTTCATCAATTTCTTTCTGTGTCGCCTCAGGCTTTCTCGGCCTGTGATTGTAGAAATTGATCATTGACCTCTTTCTTCCTATCTGCCAACTCTTGGTTGGAAATTCACTAAAAGTATACCAATGTTTGGGTAGACACCTTGTTGATATCCATTTTGATGTGCTACAACTGCTACATGGAGGTATTCAAGTCCTCACTTCCAGCATCAATCATAGTCGGGGGAATTTGAACATTCCTAGCCTGGGGCTTAGTGCTGATTGACGCGGTTTCCTGCATAGTCATACTCTCAGGTGCTCTCTTTGAAACAATGTCATATACAGAATATAATTTGGTTCTTACCTTAGTGAATCCTTCTTGTGCTGATTTCTTCATCTCCTTTGCGACCACATCAACTGCATCGTTGAAGACCTTTACAGGCTGGTTTAACTGCGCTTCCATTGCTGACCTACTACTATTGCTTGTAGCATGATCCATGCGTCTCTTTATTCTCTATTCCTTGAATATGCACTATGATTCTGGGTCAGTAGGTGTCTCTATTGACAATTCTTCATCAGATTGTTGGTCATCTTTGCGCATAGGCTCGACAGGTGCATCCACCGAAGGTCCTGTCAATATTTATATTACACTGACTAGTTCTCACCATTTTGCAGGCGAATCATTAATCATTGCCTCCAGTTCTGCATCAGTCACTTTGTAACTCATTGGAAACCATTGCTTGGTGGGGTCCCATCATGCTTGAACGTTAATAACATGGGGTCCAATTGCGAAATGCACAATCTTCTGATATTTTGTTGCGACTTCCTCTGCTAGTTTTGGAACTTTTACTGTTGCCACTTGTAGCACTTCCCAATAGATCCAAAATTGGATTGAGAAGTCTACCATTCTCTCTGCTTGTTTGACCCACCATAAATTCTGATATCTTGCACCCTCGCATACCTCTATTTCTTTGACGACCGTCCCCTGGTAATCATCTGTCTCCATCCAAACCACTAATGCAATCAAAATGAGGATCCAACTCTATCTGAATGGTATTTCACCCACCTGTGTGGACACTGTGTCCTTTGCTAACCAGTTCATCAGAAAAAGAGACCAATTCATTTGTACACCTTGCGCACACAACTCAACATATGTGACCACCCCAAAATTGCATTGAACCGGACGGTTCTTTCTTACAATTTTACTGGCCAAAATACTTACGCCAATATGTACCACATGGTCATTGATACTATCAATGCATTATGTCCTCTAGTCTTATTCTAGATCATAGCGATTCTTCATAGTCATTTCCAACTTCCGGTCATAATCTTTGCTGTGGATATATTGTGAAGGGTCTAGCCCATCCTTGGGTCTGGGCCTATATGAAATCAACCCACCATGACTTCAATTGTCTCATCTAACCACAAAAACCCACCATGGAAGCACGCCAAAAGCTACTTCACAATCCAAGTAATTTGGCTCTATCTAGCTCACTCTCCCAGTCCTTTGGGATGTGCTCTATAGGCCCACCTTCGACCTCTACCATTGACACATATGGTTCCTTTGCAATGTCCTCTAGGGAAAGTAGGTCATGGTCTTCATATTTCAGCTGCATTAGCGCAAGAACAATGCCAACAATGCATACCATCCCTTGTGGGATCGACACTATCCTAATCTGATACCTCTGATTCTTCATGGGTTTCTTTGCCTATGCACCAGGCCAGCTAGGAGGGATATATCCAAGGATTTACTTTATAGACACCCCTGCTCTAGCTGCAGATTGCACCACTCCTGAGATTCTCCACTTCTTCCAGATATTTTGAAAGCTTTAATATTTTAGGTTGATCCTCTATTCCAATATTCTGATCCTGAATTTCATCTTCATGAGGTTGTACTTTGGGGTTTTTTGTTACATCATTTCTATCAAAAAATTTCTCTAAAGGTATGAGTCCCTTTGGAATAAAATTACTTTTAATATGAATAATGTCCTTTCCACCAATCACACCCTTTAACTTCCTTTGTTCTTCATTTCCAACTATATATTCTTCATCCCCTTCAACATCTTAAAGAATCTTATTTTCTCTATCAATAATTGTATTAGAAAATTCATCTGACATTTATAAAAATATTTTAATTTGCAAATCATCTTAAAAAACTTACCAATATTTGGAATTATCAAGAATATAATGCCTATTCACAACTTCAATTTCGTATTTCCTGTTTGGACAAACAAGGATTTTAAAATTTCCAGTAGTAGAAGCCAAAGAATCTGCTATTTTATTCTATATCCTAGGGATCACTATAACTTTGTGCTCACTGGAAAAATTTCCAAGCATATCCTAGACTTCATTTCTATATGCTCTCATCTGAGGGTGTTTTTTCTGATAGCTACCATTTACTTGATTGATCACCAACTCCGGATCTCCATATACATCAATCCTATTTTCCTTTAAATCCTTAGTGCATTTAATCCTAAAATTAAGTCTAAATATTTGACTACATTATTTGTACATTCAAATTTTAACTTAGAAGAATACACCATAAATTCTCTATCTGGAGAAATGATCCAGACACCTACACCAACCCCTTCTTTACTTATTGATCCATCAAAATACATTGTCCATACTCCTTCAATTCTCTGTTTTTTTTCAAGGGCATCTTGTTTTTAGGAAAAAATTCATTCTCTTTATGATTGTCTGACACTGTTTTCTCTTCTTCAAAATGGAAATCATTATAAAAATTAAATACCCTAGGTCAGTGTCTACTACATATATGGGATGATTTTTAGGTTTATATTGACTACTAACCACATATGCAAGCCTCTTTTCTTTATAAATTTCTAATGTTCTCCAAAGAGTGGGATTGTTGCATACGACATATCCATCTTCAAGGTTCCTTTCAACTTTGAAGCCCAATACCTAGACAATAACATACCAAACTTTGAGGGAATTTCTGCAACCACTACATCCATGATGATACTCTTATTTGGAATCTGAGTAAGAGTAACCACCAAATCCTTAATCAACCTCAAACATTTAACCTTTCTAGAGTAAAAGGAAAATAGATATTTATATGGCCTTGTAATATCCAATCCCAAACTTTAAACTACAACCCTTGGCATCAAATTATGTGAAGCTCTTGAATCAAATATGGCATTGTGAGGATCATATCATGGACATTCAATATTACATAACAAGGTGGAAGTTCTTCTGCAGCACCATATTCTGCTCCGGGACCAATAATAATGGTTGGGGCATCAACATTCAATTCCAATGTATCGGGTTGGTATTCTCCTTCAGTTTTTACCATTTTAGTAATTTTCTATCTGTATTCGTGATTTTTCAGCAATTCATTAAAAGGGATAGAAATTTTGAGTTTTGAAATTTTATTTTGTAAACAAAAGGGGGTGATTGTTTTCTCATTCTCTTTTGATGTTTCTTTTTCATTTTCTGGGGATTTCTTTTCAATATTTTCTTTTTTTCTTTATTTTGATGACTACTGGAAGGATGATTTGGAGGAAGGCTTTCTTTATTTACAACTACATCCCTATTTCTTAGGTTTAATTTTCTTTGAATAACATTTACAACATTTTGATACCCTCTCTGATATTGTTCCGTTTCTAATTCAAATGTATCACAATTCCCTCATGAGCAAACATGTCATTCTCTTGTTTTGTCAAATATATCTCAGAATCAACAATATCAAAATGATGTATTTCATTATCCAAAGGGTCAACCTATTCTTCTTCATCAACATAATTATCTTGAAAAGGAGGCCTCACCTACTTATCTTATGTATTTCTTTGATTCCTTTGATCTCTTTGTCTAATTTGTGTGGGAGCAAGTCTCCTGAAATTAGGGTTTCTAATCTGTGGCTTTGGTTGATATCTATTCAGAGGCCTATTATCTAGTGCCAATATATCCATAAGTCTCTCCATGGTTCATCATAACATCAAAATTTGCATCTATTGAATAGGAGGTTGAGGCTTGATTCTGTTCCCTAACCTTTCTCCTATAAGTCTTGGCCTTTTGTTTTATTTTTCCAGAAGCCATTAAATTAGCCTCTACCTCTTAAGCATCTTTGAACATAGTAGGTATAGTAGTTGATTTTATTTCTCTTAACAATAAGGAAAATTCACTTTCAAATACATCAACATAATGTAGTTTGGAAGCTCCTACAAGGGGTTTAATGTCAACAGGAATTGAATAGAAAACTCATGTATAGATTCAAAATTCCCCTTTTTTATATTATTATATTGTGCTAGGATTTGTAAAGGATTCTTCTTATCTTCCCATCTATCAAGAGAAAGAGTTTGAAATCCTTCAAATGTAGGAATAGATCTTGAAGGGAGATATTTAAGCCATTTCTTAGCCTCCCCAAGCAAAATTTGGGAAAATAATATCATCTTAGCACCATCATAGTCCACTTCCTCTAGGTTAATGAAATCATTAAATCTGTCAAACATGCTGCAAAGCCATAAAATTTCCCCCTCCATAATACAATGTGATTCATTGAGTATAATTTTGTGGGAGGCCATGTAAAGTAGCTTGTAGTAGGGCTTTCACCCTAGATACAGAGCATGAACAACTCCCTTCCATCTATAGGACGAAAGGGTAGGGTTCCTGTGAGAATGGAATGAACAGAAAGAAAAAAAAATAGAACCCTGGAAACACAGTTAGGGACTAACTGTAAAAACCCTGCATGAAACTATAAGCAAACAAAGCAATAGCTACCAGGAGTCCATGGAAACCTGCAACAAAATATTAAACTATAAACCTGCAAGCAAAAATGTTAGAAAACTACAACATGAAAGAACAAAAATGGAAATATACCTTCTTTGGTTGAAATGGGCCACTATGCCCTAGCTTGGGGGAGCACCTCTCAATGGATGGGGAGCTTAGGCTCAATGGAGGAATGGAGGAGAGGGAGGGTGAATGACTTGAGAGGAAAATGGTCTCAAGGCACTCACACAGGTAGCATAACAATAGGGAGATGAGAAGTCATTTGAGAGTGACCCCCACCCCTCTATTTATACTTTTTCTTGATATTTTTAGGGTTTTAAGCCCTTGGTTGGGACTTTAGCCCCTTTCGCCCAATATTTAGCTCCTTTGGGGGTTTTGAGCTCCTTTGAGGGTTTTTATCCCCTTTTTGGAGGTTTTAGCTCCTATGAGAGCTATTTTGGCTCTTTTTAGGGGTTTTTAAGCCCTTTTTTATATTTTTTAGCCTTTTTGAGGGTGTGGGGGTCAAATGAGGGTCGTACATAGATGTATTTGGGTGGTGTAGGTCATGCAGAGCTTACTGAGGGATTTTTTTGCTTTAACAGATTCCCCCCTGATGTGTGAGGGCTAGAGCTCATCATATTGCTGACGGACATCATAGGATTTTCTAGGGAGAGGTGGTGCTTCCTGGGTTGGGGCATGGTGGATTTTAATTTTTATATTAATATGGTTCCCATCAATGGGTGAGATACAAATAATGTGTGACATGTATATGGATGAGGTGAGCATCCCCATGCTCGTAACGATGTCAAAAGAATAATGTGATCTAAGCTCTATAATGAAAGAGCCGATCATGTACAACTGATGATACATAGTGGTTGCCTCAAGAAGAGGTTGAATACAATACTGATATGAAGAACTGCTACATTGGACCCATGACATTCTCATGAAATGCTATATCTTCATGACTGATGGTCTACTGGGTAACATAGCTGTAGGGACCTACTAATGGAGAGTCAGAGTCTTTGTGGTACAAATATGCTGCATCAATCATAAATCTATATAGAAGCACTACTGGTGCTTCTGAACACTGTCTCCAACGAAACCTAGAAATCACAAGGGACACGAACCTGTTTGGGTCCCTCGAATAGACTCATCAATGTGCAAGATTTAGGTGACATCCAGGGTCTTTGACCAAACACTACATGGACCAATATATTGTACGAATCTCAATGGTGCGATGATGTAGCTGGAGTCGAGCACGTGAGAAACAACCATCCTAAGAGGCACTAAGGACTCCTCTTAAGTGGTCCAAGGAACTCATCAATGAGGTTAATGAAACTAGGATACAGGGACCTTTGGGTCTATCCTCTAGAATACATGTGTTGTTGTCGACAGAGGGAGACCTGCCCCTGGTCAAGGCAATGGTGTTTCCTTGACCAGAAGTGCGAGGGAGATAACCGAAAGATGTGAGAAAATATGAGGACTGACCCACTGAATGGGGGGGGGAGGGAAGGGGTTGAATAGGGGCAGAGGGAGTGTAGTGGACTCAAAATTCCTTTGTTCAGAGTATGACGGCAAGGTGGACCAGGAAGCAAATGAAACTGACTCATGGGAAAGGGATCATAGCTGTAATACTGGGAATGTAACTGCACATGGGAAATACTTGGGGGAGGTAGACACTTTTGATATTGATGGGATCCAAGGAAGACACATTGCAGAGTACTCTGAACAAAGGTGACCCAAAGTGGGAATGCTGCCAAACTGTTATCTGTGGGGTGGTGTCTAAAGACACCATTGTGGTACGATCTCGTGGATATTTGGCCAGCCCAAGAAAGTAAATGCTCGATGGTGCTTTTAATTTTAAAGAGTCTGAAAACATGAAGAAGACTCTAGTGGGGGCTATTTTTCATTGGTAGTCTCCTATGCCTTAAAAAGGATAAAAGTATACTCAGGAGAGCTCACCCATCCTTTAGGGGATGGTAGAATTCTTCACCGTTGGTAGTCCAGTCAAGCCAGAAAAGGTTAAACCTATACTGGCTGGACAATCATTCAGATACTTTTACGAGCATGAATGAAACCAAGTTTGCTCAACAATATTTTCTTGATGAGAAGGTTGGAAAAGAGCTTAACGACAACCCATGGTGAGCTTTTTCGTAAGGTGTTAACACCCAAAAAAGGTTCACTACCTCATCTACCCCATTACATGGCTCATTTGTCCATTTTCCTACCATATTTCCATCAAAAACCCATAAAACCATCTAAAAATCCTCCAAAAGGTTTAAAATGTCTCCAAAAGGCCATAAAACCCTCTTTTCCTCCAAAAAATATCCAAAATTCCTCCAAAAAAGCAAAAATCTCCAAAAAGGAAGAAAAAATATAAAATAATGAGGAAAAGGAGGAAAAAACCCTAAACAGCTGAAACCCTAAACAACAAACCCTAACCCTAAACTGGCACTCCACCACTATAAATAAGTGATGGAGACCCCTCATTTGATATCCACAATCACAAGTATCCTGCCTCTGCCAAAATTGCTCTTGAAACCCTAGCTCACCCTTGAGCTACATTCACCGTGAGAGCCCCTTTTGGCCCATTTCCACCATTGGAGAAAGAGAAGGAGCAGCTGGAGCTCGTAGCAACCTTTTGGATCAGCACAACGGGCTTCACCAACCTCTACATTGGAGGTCAGATCAATAAAAAATCATTCTTTACTTTTTGCTGTTTTGCTTCATGAACATGTTTAGATTAATTTTTATTACTGTTTAGCATCTTTTATTTCACATATTATTGAACTGCTACTAAGGAATCCATTCTCCTTAGTAGGTGCTCATTCGCCCAAGCTAGGGGTAAAACCATAGCAACAGTTTTGGCGACTCCGCTGGTTTTTATTTTATTTTATTTCATGTTTTGTCCTTCCGGCTGTCGTTTTCGGCCGCCGTAAACTGCAATTTTTTCCTCCGCAGTCACGTCCCGACCGCGTTTTTCAGGCCCTTTCCTGCGACCCGAATGCGCCTGTTGGCCGTTTTACCCGCGTCCCGACCGCGCCTTTCCATCTCTTAGCTGCGACCCGACCGCGTCTGTAGTCTTTTTTCCTGCGGCTCGATCACGACTTTTTTCCTGTTTGTTGCGTTCCGACCGTAGCTTTAGCCCAGACAGCCGCGACCTGCGCGCGCCTGTTTCCTTCAAACCCACGGTCCGATCGCGCAATTTCGCCCCAGACCCGCGATCTGACTTTTGCACTCGTTCCTGCTTTTGAACCCAGCCCCTTTGCTGCCATTTTTTCTGTACCTGCACAGCCATCTGTCCTACCTGCAGTCCTACAGCCTTTTCTGCAACAACATTTTTGTCCCCCTTTACAGAATTTTTAAAAACATTTTCAGCATTGTTTATTCAGAAAATTTTGCATGGTAAAATTTTTTCATTCAGTATTATTGTTATTTAGAAAGTTGCCCCCGTGGTGTGTGGCACTTCTCTTCCGGGTTCATAACCTCAAGAGCACACAATCTGTCACCTAATTCAAAGTAAGACTTAAAAACTACTTAACTCAACCAAGATTCTAACCCCACTTGGGGAACACAAAAGAATTTTTGTAGTTAGGTAGGATCGGGGGGATAGGCTTCCAAAAACACCCCTCGGTTACTTACACTTGAGAC
>LPNX011088284.1:148383-175708 GCA_001517045.1 Pseudotsuga menziesii
AACCACCCGTCCTCGACATAGATCATCATCACTTGATACCACTTATCATAGATCTCGAGCCTTGTCACTTGACTCCACTCGTCAGCGGCATAGGACTCCGTCACCAGACATTGACGCCCCTTATTTTACCTCTGATTCTGAGCTAGAGTCTGAGAACCCCCTTTACAATGCCCCTACTATCCCCATGGCTGGCGTGAATCCCACTCTCATCTTGGTTGGGATCGTTGGTGGCACATCCACCACTACACCAGTTAACACACCTGCTATGGGTATGCCCTCCATGGGGCCCCCATTTACCGTTCCCCTCACGGCACCTATTCTTGCAGCAAGAATACCTATTCTCACTCCATCAGTGACTCATACCACCCATGGTGGTGCAGGTCCGTCCTATACCACCTTAGTTCCCCCACTTGGGGGCAACCTCCCTCACATTACCCCTCCACTTGGGGGCATCAGCCCCAACTTAATCCAACCCACTACCGTGTCACATTCTTCGTCTAGTTTTCCATTCATGGCTAGCCTCAACTTGCCTGACCTAGCTAGATTAACCAATGACCCCATCCGACACGACCCTGCGTGGCCTCACATGCCCACCAAGCTCCCCTCTGACATCCCTAAGTTCGAGGGCAAGGCAGGTGAGGACCCACAAAACCATATCATGTCCTTCCATCTATGGTGTTCCTCTAACTCCATAGTAGATGACTCTATTCGCCTCCGTTTATTACAGCGCACTTTCACTGGCTCTGCTGCCAAGTGGTATATCGAACAACCCCATGGAACCCATGCCACCTTTACTTCCCTTGCCTCGACCTACCTGCAGTTCTTCCAGTTACCTATCCGCTATGACGCAGGCGTTGAGATCCTACTATCATGCAGACAAAACACGGCTACCCACATCATGGACCACATTCATGAATGGTGTCGACGCCGTAGTTTATGCAAGATCAAGTTAGACGACCGGATCTTCCTAGACTGGTTCCTCAAATCCCTCCTTCCTATCATTGCTAAGGATGTAGCATCCAAACGACCCTAGTCTGAAGAAGAGGCCATCCTTAAGGACCAGCAATTCGATCTCATTTATGCCCAGTCAGGTTATCTCTATACCATTATACCTGACGCCCCTCGTGACAATTCCTCCCAGCACGATGCGCCGGGGGCATCCCACGCTGGCGATGACATCATTGGCCGTGTCTCTTCGCAGCCTCAACCATTTTCCATAGCCCGTCTTACCCCTAGCCCGGACCCTTCGCGGGCTACCTCACAGTCTGGAGCAACCAACCCGTATGCTCCCATGACACATCACGACCATTCCCATGGACCCTCATGTCCACCTCAGTGTTTTGGTCATATGACTCCCGCTTATGCCCCCCCGGTCACACCTCAGCCCTACTATCACCAGCAGGCTGCACCAGCTCCTGCGCCGTCACAAGCCCAACCCGTTTACTACCTGCCATAGCCAACCCCTATGGAAAACCCACAACCCGCTCCACAGCACTATCAGCAACACCCTCAGGTTGCTGCACCTGCGCAGCCTCCACCTACATATCATCCATCGCAGCCTGCTCCAGCCCCTGCGCAACCTTAGAATCCACCTGCTGTCCAAGGGCAAGTTTATGCTCAACAAAACCCGCAGCAAAACCAGAACAACCAACGCAACTAGGGCCAACAAAACCGCAGCAGAGGCCGAAATCGTGGGAACAACCAACCGACCGAGCAAGCTGGTCAACACCCTATTCCCCCCACTAGTAATAATGCGGCCCCTGCTAACCAAAACCCTGATCGCCCGCCCAAGCAGGCTAAAAACCCTAATTTGCGAACAAACTACCCTTGTTCTATTTGTGGGGTCTATGGCCACTACACACATTTTTGTCCACATATGGAGCGGGTTCGGCAACTTTGGGCTGCTGATGTACAATGCCAAGGGCAGACGGCTCCTCAAGCACCACCCAACCCCCCACAACCTCAGCAGCCACCTTTGGTGCTGCAAAACCCCTTACCAAACCAAGGTGTAGTGGACACTGAACTGTTGGCTCCCCCTCAAGCTAACGCGCCCATCCAACAAATCACTTACGCTGCTCCTGATCAACCCATGTTTGATTCAGCTACCCACCACTTGTTGATGATGTCCTCCGATGAGGTCAACCTCCAGACTCAGAGGAACCAATATGGCTCCACCCCTGAAGCCCCTCCCACTGATCAACCCACTAACGCTCATCCCACTGATCAAGCGTTACGCATACCCCCACCTCCATTAGATGGCGCTCCCAAAGCACCTCGTTTCCCACTTCGTCGTATCAACAATAACCCCAATGCGCGGGCTGCATCCAACTACAACATTGTCGATGACTTAGCCCAATCCCCTGCAACCATGTCTGCTTTAGAAGTCTTAAAAAACTGCCCTTCGCAGTGCAAGAATTTACTCTCAGCCATTGGGGCTATTGATCCAAATGATTCACAGTTAATGACATTTGATTTGGACCAATCCGAACCCCGCCTACCTTCCACTTTAGCATTCCAAGTTTCTGTTTCCATTCGGAATTTTGTCGTCCATCAATGCATTATTGATGAAGGTGCCTCTACATGTGTCATGCCCACCTCCATCTGGCAGAAAATGGGATCCCCCCCTCTCCAACAGTCCTCTATTGTGTTGCAAGCCTACGACGGCTGTTCAGCTCAACCACAAGGCCTATTAACTAACGTCCCCATCCAGCTGGCTGTCAAAATTGTCCTCATAAACATCGAGGTTGTCAATGCATAGCTTGATTATAACCTTTTACTTGGCCGCAGCTACATGTATGCCATGCGGGTAGTTGCTTCTACCATTTTTCGTACCATGATGTTCCCCCATGAGGGACGCGTGGTCAAGGTTGACCAACTCACTTACCATGATCCCAATGCCCCAGTGGCACCCGAAAATGTTCTCCCCATGATTGAACAACCTGTTTCGGGTGCCACCACCTCATTCGTTTCTTCTCTGGGGACCGGCATTTACTCTGACCAACAATGACCTCGACCTTCCCATTTATTCCACCCCCGTCCCCTACTACTGAAGTGTCTGACCTATGTACCCTGTCCCATAACACGCGAATTCCTACTAATCAACCGCCCTTGTTGCCTCAACCCCCTTTGGTACCTAGTCACATTGGTGCTACACCCATCCATACCATTCCTTTCCTCTTCCCTCCCTCAGGAGTAGTTAGCGCCCCGGTCATGGCCACCCTCAGCCTTCTGGGGTTAACCTTAGGATTACCCATTTGGTATCTTTCGCCTCCCGTTCATCCGTCGACACCAGATGTTGTCCTGCAACCGGTGCAACCCATTATCACTACTAGTCAACCACCTCCCAGTATCGCTACCCCGTCATCCTCCGCGAACCACCCCCCTCCTCTTACCAAACCCACTGGGGGCAGAGGCCCCCAACCTTACACTGTTGTCCCACCTCCTAAGACAGTAAAAAACCCCCCTGTGTTTCGTGCTCCTTCCAAATGTGCGCTGTGCGATGAATTGGGCCATGTGACTCACCTATGTCCTTAGTTACCGGCATTACAAGAATACATGCAAACGCTTGACGACGACCCCACTATCCCAGTTGTCCATCTAGATTCAATCCCTAAGCCTCGCGACAAATCCCTGCGCACTAACCACTCCTGTGCCCTATGCGATGTTTACGGGCATTACTCCCATCACTGTCCCGATCTCCCCGAGTACAGAGCAGCTCTCTTTTGAAATGAACAATCTGGATCTTGAGACGGCACCACCCACCATTGTGGAGATCCACCCCCCGGACTCTTCCTCTTCCGAAGAGGTTAATACCATTTATATGATCTCTTCCACCACTACTCCCTCGTCAACCGATTTGACGACACAAACATTCCATACTGATGAGGAGATTCTTGAGGCTCTCACTGCCCCAGATTATCCCTGGGAGGACATGCACCATCGTTCCTACTTCCTCCCAGATGAACCCTCTTCTAACACTGCTCCTCAATTTGCAATTGAATCCAAAGACTTCCTTCCCCCCAAGGTCGACTGGTTCAAAAACCCTATTCCAGCTCCTGATGCCTTCGAAGAGGGTAACATGGCCAACATCTCACCTGTCATCCAAATTTATATCGCTGCCCCCGGAGGCACCCCCGAACTCATCGCTTTAGGAGCATCTTGCACTGAGCAGGAGATTGAGGAATACAAAACACTCTTCAAAGAATTTCGTGATGTCTTTGCCTGGTCCTATACCGAAATGCCTGGTCTTGACCCTGCCATTATAGAGCACCACATTGACACATGGCCCGATGTACACCCCATTCGTCAGAAACAACGTCCCATTCATCCCTCAAAACTCCCAGCTGTCAAAACCGAGATTGAGAAACTTCGCACGGTAGGATTCATTTATCCTATTTCCTATACCACCTAGGTTTCAAACCCTGTTCCTGTCAACAAGAAACAAGGTACCCTTAGAGTATGCACTGACTTCCGAGACTTAAACCGCGCCTGTCCCAAAGACAATTTCACTACGCCATTTATTGACCAGCTCATTGATGCGTGTGCGGGGCATGACGTCCTCTCGTTCATGGACGGTTTTTCCGAATACAATCAGATCCAAATCTGAAAGGAAGACCAGTAGAAAACCACTTTTACAACCCCATGGGGCACCTTTGCCTATCGCGTCATGCCTTTTGGCCTAAAAAATACTGGTGCCACATTCCAGTGGCCCATGACCTATTGCTTTGATGATTTGGTCCATATCCTGCTCGTCTACCTTGATGACCTTACAACTCATTCCCGAAAATGATCAGACCACCTTACTGACCTTCGGCAAGTTTTTCTGCGTTGTCGCAAATATCAGATCCGCTTGAACCCACACAAGTGCGTCTTTTGCGTTCCGCAATGCCGATTGTTAGGTTTCATTATTTCCCAGAAAGGAATTACTGTTGATCCCCTGAAAGTCCAAGCCATCTTAGACCTTCCCTCTCCTTGAACGCTCCGGCAACTCCAAAGTCTGCAAGGGCGATCCAATTTTCTTCGATGCTTCATTCCTGATTACGCCACAACTGTCCACGGTTTCTTGCGCCTGCTCCGTACCCACATACCCTTTGTCTGGGACGAACAAGCAGAAGCTGCATTCGAAGACCTCAAGAAAGCTCTCACACAAGCCCCCTTGATCGCCCCTCCGGATTTCTCTCAGGACTTCATCCTCTACGTCTCGGCATCTGAGCATGATGTGTCTGGAGTCTTGGTTCAAGAAGACACCTCACGCCAAGAGCATGTCATTTACTACGTCAGCCAGACCTTGTCCGTCCCACCCCTACGTTACCCATATGAGGAGAGACTAGCCCTAGCAGTGGTATTTTCCGTCCAAAAATTGCGACACTACATTTTACTTAGTCACACCACAGTCGTCGCCGACTCTAACCCCATGGTATATCTCTTAAACTGGCGTCTCCTGCAAGGTCATGTGGCTAAATGGGTCATTATACTCCAAGAATATGACCTCACGTTCCGAACACCTAAGAGCACTAAAGCCCTTGCACTTGCCCAGCTCATCACCAATCTCCCTTCCTTCATCCCGATCCCACCCATCTCCGAGGAGTTACCCGATAATCACTTGTTCACTATCTCATCCGATGACCCGTGGTACGGTGATATCTTGTTATACCTGCGCACGCAGAAGTTCCGACCCACCGTCACTTGTAATGGACGTCGTCGTATCCGTCACCAGGCCTCTCGCTACCTCCTCCTAGGAGATGTACTTTACCGGCGAGGAGTCGACACAATTCTTCGTCATTTCCTTACACACGAGGAAGCTGAACAGGTCCTTAATGATTGTCATAGCGGTGCCTATGGCGGCCATTTCTCAGGGATGGCCACTGCCCAAAAGGTTGTCCACACCGGATACTTCTGGCCCACACTTTTCACCGACTGCATCACTGCGGTCAAGCATTGCCATAACTGCCAACTGTTTGCCCCCAAGGCCCGGACACCACCTGCTCCATTACACCCAGTCGTCACCGTTGGTCCCTTTTGCAAGTGGGCCATCGACTTCATGGAGTGTAGACCCCCATCTACGAACGGCCATAAGCACATCGTTGTCACCGTTGATTACTTCACCAAATGGGCGAAAGCCATGCCTACCTTCAACTGTACTGCTGACACTACTGCCCGTTTCTTCTTTAACCATGTTATCACTCGATTCGGGGTCCCTAAACAGTTGGTCTCAGACCATGGATCACACTTTGAAGATTCTGTTTGGTGCGAGCTATCCACCTTTCTCAAGTTTGAACACCAATTTTCCTCGGCTTACTACCCTCAAGGGAATGGTCAAGTCGAAGCTGTTAACAAAATACTAAAAACCATACTCCAACGCACTGTTGATCGGCATAAGTCCAATTGGCACCATATGCTATTCCCTACTTTATGGGCTTACCGTACCTCCACCAAGACCGCCACTGGTTTTACCCCGTTTCATTTAGTTCACGGTGTAGAGTCTGTCCTCCCCATTGAGTGTCAGATACCTGCCTTACACATCCCCGTTGAGCTTCTCCCCGATACCTCCCCCCTTGAGCAACGTATGCTATCCCTCGAACAAGCCGATGAAGATCGTCGTGCCACTCTCCAGAACATCGAAGCTGCCAAAAACCGCTCCAAAGCCATTTATGACAAACATGTTCACCCTCGAACTTTCCACGAAGGGGACCTCGTCCTCGCCTATGACCAAGCCAACGACAAAATCGGTAAAGGAAAGTTTGAATCCATGTGGCAAGGCCCTTACATAGTGCAGACTTGCCTCAGCAAGGGGGCATATGTTTTAGCCGACTCTGAAGGCCACCCTTTACGCAACCCCTGTAATGGGTTGTACCTTAAACGTTTTTACCCATAACTGAAGCCACGACCTCATTGGTCTGCATTATAAAGTTTGCTCTCCCTTTTTGTTTTTTACCGTTTTTACCATAATCTCACATTCATCGTCTTTGCATGCCCACAGATGGACCATCTTCCACCTCGTTACATTGGCTTCGCTGATGGGGCAAGCCGCTGGTCTCCCAACCTGGCTTCTGCAGCATGGGTCTTATATTCCCCTTCCAATGAACTGATTCACCTTGATAGAATATTTATAGGCGCCGCTACCAATAACCAGGCGAAGTATGATGCCGTGACCGGTCTCCTGACTGCTGCACTCCAGATGGGCATACGTCACCTTCATGTGTTCTTGGACTCCCAGCTACTTGTCTCCCAGCTCAACAACTGCTACCAGGTGCGCGATCCTTTCCTATTTAGAAAATTCCTGCGTACAAAACAACTTAGCCGACAGTTTGAATCCATCACATTCACACATGTCCCAAGAGCTCAAAATAGTGTCGCAGATCAAATGGCCAATAACATCCTAGATTGGCATATCAATCACACCATGTAACACCTCCATCATGCATCATTATCCCATAGCATCTCATCCAACTATATAAAAAACCAAAAAGACTACATTGCATAAACATTTACATCCATGAACAAAAACCATAAAACCACATTTGCATACATAGGGGCATCCACGTGCCTAATAACACATACACCATGTCGCAAGGGGGCATCCACGTGCCCAACATCCTAGACTACTTGCATCCACGTGCAATAGAAACATACAACACATCATCAAGTGCATCCACGTGCATACAAATGAAACAATATCACAAAAATGGTGCATCCATGTGCATATATATATACATATCAACAAAAAATACATGTGCTATACATGTCCTAAGTACCCCTGTACTTAGCCATACAAAAACATATGTACATCCCTCAAGCCTCATAAGGTACAGGCCGTAGCTACAAAACTCGGGGGGAGTCCCCTGCACTCCCTAATGAGAGTCGTACCCTGCATCACTGTCAGTGTCCGCTGCCTCTGAATCCTCCCCCCGCTCCTCCTCCGGCGAGTCCTCATCTCGTCTGGGCTCCTGTTCCCGTGCCCTGTCTACCAATATGGCCACCCAGATTACAATCGATCTGAAATCCCGAGGTGCCCTCAAGAACTCCTGAATCACGGACGGATCGATGTCTCGCCACCCCTCGTTAGTCACCCCCACCAGCAGACGGTTGAGTAGTGCCCGTACGGACTCCAGTGTCCCCTCTGCATCTCGATGACGCACCTCCCCCCGCCCAGGCAAAGCTGGAACGGCCACAATCCCTCTGCGTGCCACATGCCCTGGCGGTGGCCTCGGACCCACATCTGCAAATCACCCATTTGTCAGTCCCAATACATCAACAATATATCATATACATAAAACCGGACAATACAATCAAATCATACATACCATTTGGCCCCCATGCCTGTCCTGGTGGCCGTGGTGCATCTGGATCTCCAGTGAAGTCCATATCCCTATATGGATAATCCTCTAGCGTCAGTGGTAGCTGGAGCCACTGCAGGTACAGCTCCTGCGTAAAGTACCGCCCAACGTCCCCGCCACCACGGCGGCGCATCATCTCTCCCCACCGCACCATCCGAGGCTCCCTCAAGCCTCCCGCTCTGACTGGCACCCGCGGCTGCAGTGTGGGGACCCTCTCCATAAGGAATGCACATAAAAATGAACCATAGTAGAACCCCTTACCAGATTCCTTCGCTATGGTCAGCTGTCGCTGCACGCAAGTCAGGAACATCTGGCCCCACGCAAAATAAGTCCCGGCCAGTACACGCTCCATGAGCTGCATCTGACCCCCAGACACCTTCTCCGGTGATTGGGACCCCAAAATATGCACCACACATGCTGCCATCGCCCGTACTGCTGGCTCCTGTAGGTCTCTCACCAAGAGTGCATTTCGATGCACCTGAGCCTCCGGCCGACAGAACCGCTCCAACATGTCATCCATATCAAGGTCTGTAGACACCCGCGGCTGTGTATCTACTACCCTCCCTAGGCAGGGAAACCCCATCAAAAAATAAACATCAGTCAGGGTGAGGTCCACCCTCTCTCCCTGCACTCGAAACGCCAGTATGTCTGGCTCCCAGAAACCAACCAATCGGTTCAACAGCAATCCTGCTGACCGCATCATAGGAACCTCAGCGAACTTTAGCAGTCCGAAAAGCCCTAGCATCGACCGCACCCGATGGTCCTCTTGGACGATAGTCATAATATCATCCGGTATCTCCTGCTCCCTCCATAACACCTATGGCATCCTATCAATCACACAACGAAGTCTCATCAGACTCATGTCAAATTCATAGACCTTCCCACTCATCCAAAAAACCAGAATAGCTCGGTACCCAACCGCGGCTATCAGGCCTACAGCCGCGTTCTCCTACCGCGGCTGTCAGGCCTGAACCTGCGGTCCCTAACCGCAGCTATACGGCCTAAACCCGCGGTCCCCAACCGCGGCTGTCTCGGTCTAAACCCGCGGTCTGAGACCGCGGTTTCGACCCCCAAACCCACGGTCCACCCACGTGGACCGTACAAACAAACCCTGGGAATCACTACCCTTCCCCCGAACCCAATTACAATGCATGTATGAGTTTAACGGAATACCTGTATCTCCCGACTCCGCAATCGACTGGTTAGATCGTCTAGAAATGACACCTCAGCTCTGGTCCACTGCGATCATGAGTCAAAGTCCACTAGTCAAATGACACATGTCATGTTGGGCCCACTTACTATTTATAGTCTATTGATTTTTCTCTTGTTTGGCCATTTTGAACCCAGACGGAGTCCGTTTTCCGAACCGTTTCCACCATTGGAATCAGCACGACGAAACCATCACGATGGTCACCTCGTTGCATTATTTTTTGCTACACCATTTTTGCCCATTTTTTCGATACCAATAGTCACCTCGGTTTGCGTGCCACTTCGGCCGCTGTCCGTTTTTAACACTTTTTCATATCGCCGGATTCATTTTTCCGAGCTTGTGATGATGCTTGAGATCATTTCTCGCTCTCACTTGGTACAATTTCAACATTGCGTCCCTGCACCTTGCCGCATCGATTTGCACGCCACATCGGCCGTCATCAGATTATTTCACACTTTTTACATGAGCCATCCACTCCTGTCATACTGCAAATGTTTCATTATTTTGCCACCATTCATTCACCCCGCAAGGAGGCCCACCAGTGTTCCCCCCCACCCTCGGTCCTGGTCATCATAAATATTCCTTGATTGAACACTTCCTCCTTGTCTGGCCATTAATTCAGAGTCTTCTTATTTGCTTTCAGACTCCTTAAAATTGAAAGCAACCACGAGCATGCACTGTCCTGGGCTCGTAAAATCCACACAATAGTACCATTCCATTAATTCAGAGTCTTCTTATTGCTTTTAGACTCCTTAAAATTGAAAGCAACCACGAGCATGTACTGTCCTGGGCTCGTAAAATCCACACGATAGTACCATTCTATTACTTCAGAGTCTTCTTATTTGCTTTCAGACTCCTTAAAATTGAAAGCAACCACGAGCATGAACTGTCCTGGGCTCGTAAAATCCACATGACAGTACCATTTTTCTATCCACACTTCTTCTAGTTCCCTAACCCATGAAGAAGTCCCCCCACGCCTCTTGGTGCTATGATCGATCCTCTCGGCAGCACCCCCGATCAGGTCGCCTTTGTTCAGAGTATTCTGCAATCTCCTACCATTTTACCACAGCTTGAGTCTACCTCATCCCATTCACCCTCAGATCCCATACCGCTATGATCCCTTTACCACCAGTCAGTTTCATATGCTTCCCGATCATCCGCGCCATCATACTCTGAACAAAGGAAGTTTGAGTCCACCCACTCTACTTGCCCAGTTATTCCCTCCAGTTTATCACTCCTGCCACCAGTACTATCACAGTTCAGTTTTTCACCTCGTGCTCCTGTCAAGGAAACATCATTGCCTTGATAGTTGCAGGTCTCCCTCTGTCGACGACAGCCCCTCTATTCCAGAGGATAGACCTAGAGGCCCCTGCACCTTGGACCCATCACCATCTGTGGTGAGTGCCTACGGACCATTTTGGGAGGAGTCATCATTGCCTCTCCGAATCGTTGTTTCTCACATGCTCGACTTCAGCACCTTAATTGCATCGTTGAGAATCACGCAGGATGTATATCCATTCCATTATTTGTCGAAGACCCCGGATTTCCCCCGACTCTAGCACATTGGTGAGTCACTTTGGAACGCCCAGTCATATGTTTCCATGGATGTCCGGGTTGCGTTGGCGATTGTATTCGGAAGCCATCCAGTTCCATGCTTCCTTGAGTACCCATTTCAGTTCCAGATCAGTGTACCATGGCAAGTATGACCGTTGTCACTTTGATCCAGCAGCTTCTCAGTTCCTTTGGAACCACATTCAGTAGCACTGCTGCCATTCCAGTGTATCAGTTGTTCATCTCAGACATGGTCAGCCCAGCAGTATGTTCCAGATTTGTGTCCCTTCTGGACCCTTATGATACACACAGTGGATCTCTATGTATCCTACAGGTCCCTCTTTTTAGGCCTCACAGTTATTTTTATGTATCTTGATACGAGCATGGGTATGCCCACCTCGTCCAGATTATCAGATGATTCCTCATCCATTATTGAGGTTATGTACTTTTCAGTCCTTGTAGTTGGTTCGAGATCATTGTTCCGAGTTTCAGTTGGTTCCTTCTCTTCTCCACACCCCAGGAAAAACGAATATGACTTATGATGTCCATCGGCCATACGATGAGCTCCTGCCCTCGCACATCAGGGGGCAATCTGTTAACACCCAAAAAAGGTTCACTACCTCATCTACCCCATTACATGGCTCATTTGTCCATTTTCCTACCATATTTCCATCAAAAACCCATAAAACCATCTAAAAAGCCTCCAAAAGGTTTAAAATGCCTCCAAAAGGCCATAAAACCCTCTTTTCCTCCAAAAAATATCCAAAATTCCTCCAAAAAAGCAAAAATCTCCAAAAAGGAAGAAAAAATATAAAATAATGAGGAAAAGGAGGAAAAAACCCTAAACAACTGAAACCCTAAACAACAAACCCTAACCCTAAACCGGCACTCCACCACTATAAATAAGTGATGGAGACCCCTCATTTGGTATCCACAATCACAAGTATCCTGCCTCTGCCAAAATTGGTCTTGAAACCCTAGCTCACCCTTGAGCTACGTTCACCGTGAGAGCCCCTTTTGGCCCATTTCCACCATTGGAGAAAGAGAAGGAGCAGCTGGAGCTTGGAGCAACCTTTCGGATCAGCGCAACGGGCTTCACCAACCTCTACATTGGAGGTCAGATCAATAAAAAATCATTCTTTACTTTTTGCTGTTTTGCTTCATGAACATGTTTAGATTAATTTTTATTACTGTTTAGCATCTTTTATTTCACATATTATTGAACTGCTACTAAGGAATCCATTCTCCTTAGTAGGTGCTCATTCACACAAGCTAGGGGTAAAACCCTAGCAACATAAGGTTTGGCCGCTTTTCCCAAGAAAGCATAAAAGGATGCAAAGGGTAATGGTCTTGGCTTGAATGTGCCAAGGTGGTCCTTTTCATTTGATGGTCTACATAGTCCGCAAAAGGAGATAAATGAGATGATGTGGACGCCCTTTCCTATACTTTAATGAGTGGGAAAGGAAGCAGATGTGCTCGACAATCTTTTCATTCTTTTAGGAGTCAGAAAAGAGCTTAAAAGAAACTCTAATATGGTCAACTGATCGCAGTGGCACAGGTGGTGCCCCCATGTCAGGATAGTGGACAGTGGTCCAAAGGTCATATGTGTAGTATGGATGGAGCAGGTGGATCTTAAAACTACCAATACATGCACAATATAGACCGTGGCAGAGGCACGTGAGTCGATGCAATAGAGGCATGCAAACCGAGGTGGCTCTCGAACATAGGTCAGGAGAGTTGTGTGTGAGTTATGGTGGATAGACTTGACTACATGTGATGTGGGTGCAAGTACACTGGTAGTTATATGCCAAATTCATGTGAAAGAAATGATCCATCCTCCGGGTGATGGTCCGGGGACCCGCATAAGGTGTGGTGGACAGATTAGATAGCTATATGATAAAATAAAATTATGTGCCTTGCGGGCAGTGGCTCGGGAACCCGCATGAGTGGCGGTAGGCAAGTGTGATGCCAGAATAGGTACGAAGACACTGACATCACAATGATGTGGCTCATAAATCGAGGTAAATTTCGATAAGTGGTCCTAAAAATTACTTATTAAACATGAGATGATGGTCTCATTAGAAGATAGAGGGCGGATTTCTAAAACCAGTGGTGCGAGTGACGTCTCAAACGGACTCCATATGGCCCTGTTATGTCAAAAGGGAGAAAATAGGTCAAATGGGGCCTATATATATGGGTGGGGACCACTTTGTGAGGTGTCATTGTCATTGTTCATTGGAGAGTTGGAGAGGTGGGCCCTATATTTATTTTGCTAATTTCTCTCATTTTGACCGGCGGTTTCGAGTTCTGCGACTTGCAGGTAAGAGCTCTTGCAAAATCTATCGTTTTCAGTGGTTTACATTTTGAATTTGCTCACCCAGGGGTCCTCTATGAGCCTGTTAGGGTCTCTACAAGCCAGGTCGCACCTTTCGAGGGTAAAAGAGCGACTGGGTCACACCTGTGAGGATTTTTTGAGCGACCTGGTAGCTATTTTTGTCCAGAGAGGTGCGACTTGGTCCTTGGGTGGATTTTTTGCTGAGAGCTGTGGTTGATAGCTGAATTTTGCTTATGCAGGATGCCTAAGGCAAAGGGGTGTGAGAGATATTGCAAAGACCTCTAGGAGGAGGCATTTTGGGATGGGAATGTGCATGCTACACTGGCTTGTTGTGGGTTACTGAACTTCATGCGGATACCCCTCATGAATAGCTTGCATCTGTTTCTGCAGACTTTGGTGAGATTTTGGGATATTGGGGAGGAGATCTTCCTAATCCAGGGACAACGTGTTGAGATCACGCTGATGGATGTATACTTTTTTACTGGACTCCCTCTGTTGGGAGTTGTTGGTGACTTGACACCAGTGCTATCTCATGGGGAGATGCTTGAGGAGTTGTGTGAGAGGCAACGTGACTATGTACGTGCGTGGTTCACACATTCTGATGTGTGAAATTAAGGATGTGTCGACATGAGCTATTGCTACTATGTTGTTGTGCATCTTGGGGTCTATGGGGAGTCACAATATATCTGGAGGGCAGCTGCAGATAGTAGAGTGTGCCATGGGTGGAACTTACTATGCATGGGCCTAGATGTACCTTCTGGCTGTTCGGCATTAGCTAAACAATGTGAGGGCATTTGGGGGAGACTTTTGTTTTGGGTCCTCTGTATGTGCTTTTTTTTGAGAAAGGACCTACTCTGCGTTCGCACTAGGAAGTGCAGGATTGTGGTCTATGTGAGCTGTAGATGCATAGGTGGTTCCAGATGATGGTATGAGAGAGTGGTGGCAAAGTGGGATGCTTCTTCACCGAGGAGTTGCTTGAGCAGTGGCGATAGATTCCAGTGATTATTGAGGAGTACCCTTATGTGGGTATGGATTATCATGGGGATCCTGAGATGACCTAAGCTCCTGGTCAGGCATGGGGACCAGCTGGTATGTATGTGTGATGTCTTTATGTTCATTTTTATACATAGTTTAGTTGAGCTGGTTGATGATTATATGTATAGACTGATGGTGTCTTTGTTTGTGTATGCAGATGTTGGTCCCCATCTGCCACCCGGGTATTAGAGGCGGGTGGTCGTTATTGCAGAGGTGGTGGTCCCTATGGGAAACCCTTGTAGGCAACAATGGGAGGCAGAGACTATTTTGCCACACTTGGAGTGGCTAGCTGAGGGGATTTCTGATGACGACTGGCAGCATTCGCATAATGAGTTGATTGATGCCATTCATAGTGTGCCTCCAGAGTGGATGTTTGTGATGAGGAGGATGGTTGTAGCCTGTGATTACTTTTGTCGGGCGTTGCGAGGGGATATTCCTACAGAGGATGATGAGTCTTTTGACGAAGATGATAATGATACTGATTCAAATTATGAGGATGATTATGAGCCAGACTAGCAGCTAGTGGGGCTGCCCCTAGTGCATTGGTGCACTTAGGATTTTTTGCATCGCTATGTATATTTAGCTAAGACAGCATATGTGGCTTCTCATTTTGTACTGGACATATTTTGGACATGTTATTTATCTATCTATATATATTTTTGATGCACGTGGATGCACTTTTTATGTTTTTATATGTGAGTCATGTTATGATGATATGAAATGAAATGCTTATATGATGTATTTTTACACGTGTGTGTGTGTGTGTGTTTTATATATGATGATGCATGATGTTGTGTTTGTATGTTTCCTATATGCGATTATGAATGTGCCAATTTAGAATGTCATTAGCCATTTGATCTACTACACTATTAAGGTTTCTAGGAACATGTGTGAATGCGATGGATTCAAATGTTCTAACCATCTGTTTAGTGCACAGGAATTTTCTAAAGATCTAGGGATCACGTACCCTGTAGTAGTTGTTCAACTAGGAGACAAGCAACTAGGAGTCTAAGAAGACATCGAGATGGAAAATTCCCAACTGGAGAGCGGTGGCCAAGAGGCCATTGACACCATCATATTCAGCCTGGTTGTTGGTCGCACTACCCACACATATTCCGTCGATATGGATCAACTCGTGCGATGAGGAGTAGATGACCCATGCAACCGAGGCAAGGTTTGGAGACCATCTGCTTGCTCCATCAACAATTACAATATACCGATCTGAGGTAGGGTCCATCTGGAGCAATGAGGGGAAAAAATACATATGACTCACTTTAAAAATGTGTAAAACAAAAAGGGACAAGACTATATTACAAGCCAAACTACTGTCACTTAAAGAGGTGACATTAGAGTTAAAGTGGTTTGGAATTTCAGGGGATCAGTGGTCATTCCTTTGTGTGAGACAATGAACCCTAGGAGATGGCTTGTTGGGACACAGAAAACACACTTGAAAGTGTTCAAGTGGATTTTTTACTTACGGCATCATAGGAAGGCTTTCCACAAGTAGTCTATTTGTTGTGCTTGTTTCTGTGACTGCGCAATGAGGCTGTCAAGATAGACCAAAATGATGTGGATGAGGTCACGGAAACAGTGTGTCATGGCACGCTAGAAGGTGGATCCAGGGTTCTTCAGACCAAAGGGAATTACTCGATAGGTGAATGTGCCCCACAGGATTGTGAATTTAGTCTTGTAACGATCTTCTTTCTGGATCCGGATTTGGTTATATACGAAAAATCTGTCCATGAAGGAAAATACCTCATGTCTGGCGCATGCATCGATGATATGATCAATGAAGGGTGTTGGGAAGTTGTCTTTGGGACACGCCCCATTTAGATCATGGAAGTATGTGCAAATGTGGATGGTACCTTAATTTTTATTGATGGGAACAGGATTTGAAACCCAAGTGGTGTACGCAATGGGGCAAATGAAGCCGGCTGTACACAGCTTCTCTATTTTGGATTTAACCGCAGTAGCTTTGGAGGGATGGATGGGCTGTTGCTTTTGGTGCACATGGGCCACATCGGGCCATGTGTCGATGTGGTGTTCTACAATAGACAGATCAGACCTGGGCATTTCAGTGTAGGACAAGGAAAATATGTCACGAAATTCCTCGAAGAGCGCTTTGTAAGAAGCGACTTTTTCTGAGGAGCAAGATGCCCCCAACCATTAGAGGAAATTTCAATTTAAAATGGGCCTTCCAAAAATAATACAAATTCCATGTCATCATGTATTAGCCAATTAAAATGCTTTAAAATTCAAACAGGGAGTACCTCTTAAACAATTTTTTAATATAAATTTAGGGATAGGTATCATAAAAAAAACTAATTTTTTTGTTCGTATTTTCAACATATCTCCCTATGTTTTTACTCAAATTTTGATCGAGAGAGCTCGTTGGATGCATAATTGAATTCTGCATCCAATGAGTACCCACTCGAAATACTTTTGATGGGCCCCGCTACCCCAAAAACAAGAAATACCTGAAAAAATGTGATGATGATGTCATCATCACGCTTTTTCAGGTATTTCTTGTTTTGAGGGTAGAGGGGCCCGTTAAAAGTATGTCAAGTGGGTACTCGTTGGATACAGAATTAAATTCTACATCCATCAAGCTCTTTGATCAAAATTTGAGTAAAAACACATGGAGATATGTCTAAAATATGAACAAAAAAGTAGTTTTTTCTTTTCTTCCTCCAAAATTAATAAATATTATTTTATTATTTTAACTATTATTTTATTAATTTTCNTCCTCTAATGATGATTTCTTCAACAATCTCAGGATTGGTTGAGAAGTTGATTTTGATGTTGGCGAGATGTTGGCCATGTTCCCTTCTTCGAAAGCGTTTGGTGCTGGAATGGGATTTTTGAACTAGTCGACTTTCCCATGAATGAAATCTTTGGTTTCCACGGAAAATTGGTCTGACTGCGACACAAGTTCTTCGGGGAGGAAGAATGAGTGATGGTGCATGTTGTCCCATGGGTATTTTTGGGTGGTTAAGGCTTTAAGTATCTCCTCATCGTTGCGGAAGCAACGAAGGGACAGGTTTGATGGACCGTTGGTGATGGTGGAGACAAGAGGGTCTATAGAACTGGACATCATGTAAATGGACATGGTGTCTGAAGAAGGAGGTGGGGGATGGATTTCTTCAATTAGAGTGATCTTAGATTCAAGGGAATGTTGTCAAAGGTTGGTTATAGCCATTTGAAACTCAGACAAGTCCTGGCAGTGATGAGAATAGTGTCCATACAATTCGCAAAGGGAGCAAGCATGGTTTGTTCTCAACGACTTGTTTCTCACTATTGTACCGCTTGGAAGTTCAACCATGGGGAGGTTTTCCATTGTAGCCATGGCGTCCAAGTGCACATGAATTATAAGAATCTCAGGGCAGTTTTGAGTTGGATGGCCTTGTTCTTCATAAACGACGCAAGGAAGGATCTGTCGAGGTTCAGTGGTAGCTTTCACATTTTTTCCCTTGGCCCTTTTAGGGTGGGGCGGTGTGGGTGTGGGTGCAGTGGTTGGTTTTTGTGGGCTGGGTGGAGGATGATATTTGACTGCAATGGGTTTCCCAGGTGTTAAGACTACCTGGGGCATTGGCGGTTGGGCGGGTGGATCAAGGTACCACACGGGAATCCCCAATGTGAAATTGGGTAATTTTAAGGTAGTCATTACTGGCTTACTCATGACACCATGTGGGGGAAAAAGGAATGGAATTGTGTGGACCGGAGAGGAGAACAAATAAATCCTTGATGGCTGTATATGGGGATGAGGTTGTGGTTGCGACTGTACATAATGTTGCGGCTCCAGATGGTCTTGCGGTTGCACTTGGGGCTACGACTGCAATTGTTATTTGGGTGCAGCATTGCTGGATGAGAGCATGCAAAAATATATAGTCTCATTTGGTGTCGGTGGTGGTGAAACTAAGGGGAAAGCAGCTGTTATCATAGTATCCACAAACAACCCAGGGCCCACCTTCAACAATGGGGAGGCTGGTATGTCGTCAACCATGATGTTGACCATAGGGATAACATTGGCAGGTTCTGTTCGCCCTTTTGGATCAATGGTGTTGATCATAGGGATGACATTGGCTGGTGTAGTTAGCCCTTACGGATCGTGATAAGTCAGTTGGTTAACCATCACGATTTTCCCTTCATGGGGGAACATCATGAAACGAAAAACAGTTGATGTTATGGCTCTCATGGCGTACATATAACTTCTTCTGAGGAGAAGGTTATAGTCCAACTGATCATTTACAACCTCTATGTCAATCAGTACTATTTTCCTGGCTAATGTGATGGGGACATGAGGGAGGATGCCTTGGGATTTAGTGGGGTATTGCAGGTGGTGTCAGACATTGTTGTGGTTGGTGGGAGACAGAACCTATGATTCCATCTGTGGCATGGGATGCCATTGGTGCATCCCGGTAGGAGGTGCCTACACGGGGAGCGTCTGGAATGACAGTGTAAAGGTATCCAGACTGTTAATAGATCAGATCAAATTGCTGGGCTTTCAAGATGGCCTCCTCTTTGGATTGGGGACATTTGGATGTGATGTCCTTTTCTATAGGTGGTAGCAAAGTTTTTAGGAACCAATCTAGGAAGATCCTGTCATCAAGTTGAATCTTTCACAAACTATGGCATCGCTGCCACTCATGGATGTGGTCAGTTATGTGGGTTGCAGTATTCTAGAATCAAGATAGCAAGATCTCCACCCCTTCATCGTATCTAACAGGGAGTTGGAAATATTGCAATAACATGAAATCCAAGGAGTTAAAATCCGGGTACTTGGCTTGTGGTAGCTCAATGTACCACTTGGCTATAGCACCTATGAGGGTGCATTGGAATGGTATGAGTCTAATCGAATCATCTATGATGCTATTTAATGAACACCATAGGTGAAATGCCATGATATGGTTTTGGGGGCACTCCCCTGCCTTCCCTTCAAACTTGGGAGTGTCTGAGGGGAGTTTGGTTGGCATGGGAGGCCAAAAAGTTCGATGGCAGATAAGGTCATTTGTTAACTGAGCCAAGTTAGGTAGGTTGAGGTGTTCCATGAAAGGAAGGTTTGACCCAAGGTTGATGTGAGATGGGGAAGCAAAGGTGGTGGGGTTTGCAGGGACATGATGCACTTGCATAACTTGGGGTACTTGTGGCATAGTTGTGGATGGGACGCTGCCCCCAAGTGTGGTAAATAGAACCATGTGAGTGTAAGGGCCACTACCCCCATGTATGATAGGTGGTGCAGCGTAGGTGGAAGGGCCACTACCCCCAGGCATGCCAAGTGGGATAGTGTGAGTGGATGGGACACTGCCCCCAGGAATGACAGGTGGGATAGTTTAATTGGTTAGTGTGGGTGGAGGTAGCTGAATTATGATGGTTTGCATGACCATGCTAGGGGCACCAGTAGGGGTGTTGGTGGTGGTGTGGGGTATGGATGTGGGTCTAGTAACAATCACTAAGCCAGAAAATGGATCCGGGTTTGCACTAGTCATGGGGATAGATGGTGCAGTATGCAGGTCTGTCTTAGATTGGTATGATTATGAGTCTGAATCAGAGGTTGTGTGGCCTTCTAATGGTGTAGAGGGTCATCAAGAATGGTCTCAATTGTGTTGGTTCAAGGACCCAAAATGTGGTGGATCGCCTCTCAGGCATGAGGAATAACGTGGGGGATCAATTGTGTCTGACTGGTATGTCAAGTGGTGAAATATGGTAATGTTTTTTGGAACCCAGTTTTAATGGCTTCCTCTTGGCTTTCAGGTGTTCACTCGACCACCAAGACTTCTAGGGGACAACGCTTGGATTTTTTCTCATGGGAGGCTAGTCAATCGGTGGGGGTCGTTTCTCGTTTCGCTTGGTAATTCCTCTCAGCGGCCAGCTACTTTGGGGTTCTCATGGTACTCCTCACAATTATTTTTTGGGATGAGCCCAAGTAATTCCCATGGTTAATGCAGTCAGGGACTTATGTCCTCAAAGACTACAAGTGTTTGAATTAGTGTAAATTATAAATTTTAATTTCTAGCTCAGCGTCATGAACTGAGTTTGGTTGTTTTATGTGGTATTGTTTGTTTGCATGTATTTTGTATTTATGTTACACTTGGTGGCTGCTTGTATGATTTATGAATAGTCCGCAAATATTGTATTGCAGAACTTATAACATGAATAAATTGTTTATGAAAGCAATATATTGTAAACAGAAAATTAAATACATGCCATACCTGAATCTGAACTATGGTATCCTGACTAGGTGACTGCCTTACACTTGTATTTCTCGTCAACCAGGAAAGAGTGTTGGGATCTCAACACAATGGGACTAATCCCATCCGTAGATCCTTAGGCCACTCTCTGGATGCAAGGTCAGTCAACAGGGAGGACGCGAATGCCATGAAACCACCAACGGTCTCCACCCCCTCTACCTTTCAAGTCACTTGTTTTTAGTCATTTTGAAAAATGATAGGTGAAGTGCCTATTACTATACAAGCTTAACCCTTCATCTTATCCCAGAATACCTTGAAGGGTGATGGCTTGGTAGAGGAGGAAGGGCTAGGCAAGATATTAATTTCAAATTAAGAATTGAAACCTATAGTAATTTTATCCAAGCTTTAATAAGATTTTTTAACCAATTAACCATTTGATTTAACAGTGATTTACACAAGCTGCAATGAAATAAACAGAGACTGAAATGAAATAAACATAGATTGATGGACAGAGGTAGCTGAGCAGCACTAACAGTCCCAATAACTTTAAAAATACGAATCTAAGAGACAAATCACTCTTTTCGGGGGAAATGTGGTGAGGGGGTCGCCATATTTTCCCCAAATTAGGGGAGGGGGTCACTCAAAAACTATAGATAGAAGCGATCTGATTTCTGGGATGAACTCACACCTTTCGAGCCTAAATGAGCGACCTGGTCACACCTTTCATCCCGATAAGAGCGACTTGGTCCGAAAGATGGATTTTTTTATAGATTGAGTGAGGATCGGCCAACAATAACCTGTACTGTGGCCAAATGGGCTCGGTTTGGCCTTAAGGAGGCTCAGTTATGAATCAAAATGCATAAAAAGATAGATTTAATCTATATTTGAAAGAAAACTAAACTAGGGTAAAATAAAAACTAAAATACAGAAATTAAACCCAGGGATCTTGTGGGATCGACCTGGTATGGTTGCCAAATCTGTAGTAGGACTTTCACCCTAGCTACAGAGTAGGAATAAATCCTTTCCATCTATAGGATGGAAGGGTAGGGTTCCTGTGAGAATGGAATGAACAGAAAGAAAACAAAATAGAACCCTGCAAACATGGTTAGGGCCTGACAGTAAAAACCCTGCATGAAACTATTAGCAAATAAAGCAATAGCTACCAGGAGTCCATGGAAACCTACAACAAAATATTAAACTATAAAATTGCAAGCAAAAATGTTATAAAAGTACATCATGAAAGAACAAAAATGAAAATATACCTTCTCTGGTTGAAATGGGCCACCATGCCCTAGCTTGGGGGAGCACCTCTCAATGGATGGGGAGCTTTGGCTCAATGGAGGAATGGAGGAGAGGGAGAGTGAATGACTTGAGAGGAAAATGGTCTCAAGGCACTCACATGGGCAGCATAATGATAGGGAGGTGAGAATTCATTTGAGAGTGACCCCTACCCCTCTATTTATACTTTTTCTTGAGATTTTTAGGGTTTTAAGCCCCTGGTTGGTGCTTTAGCCCCTTTTTTGGGATTTTAGCCCCTTTCACCCAATATTTAGCTTGTTTGGGGGTTTTAAGATCCTTTGAGGGGTTTTAGCCCCTATGAGAGCAATTTTGGCTCTTTTTTGGGGTTTTAAAGCCCTTTTAATAATTTTTAGCCTTTTTGTGGGTGTGGGGGTCAAATGAGGGTTGTACGTAGATGTATTAGGGTGGTGTAGGTCATGTAGAGCTTACTGAGGGATTTTTTGGGTTAACAGTAGCTGGTAGAGAAAGTGGAGAAAACCTAGCAAGCACAATTATAGGATGGTTTTGAAAAATATTATGAACTTGTGGTTGAGGGTTTTGGATTATTGATTTCCTTTCTTCTATTTTTATAGTTTTTTGTAGGTTTTCCCAAAAAGAGTCTAAAAGGTAATACTGAAATCTATTTTGATCAACCACAACTTTCTTTAAATCTATTTCACACTTTGATTTTAAAAGGGATTGATCAAATTTGATATCAAAATCAATATCTTGAAGACTTAAAATCTCTTCTTGAGATAAAGAAGAACATTGTTCTGATGGAGATCATGTACCTTCTTGATCTTTCCCTTTTCCTTTCCTAATAATTCTTTTTGGATATTTGACAATATGTAAAGGTTCAAGATTAGGATTACCTCTTGTATGAACTCTTTTGAAAGACCGGATTTCATTTTTTGAGTCACATTTTCTTGAATTTCAAACGTGAATTCACTAGGGAAAAATACAACCAACTTCAAATACCAAAACTCATGTTTTCGCATAGAAATGCAATTCTTCTTGAAAAACGTTTTTCTTCCCAGGGAAAATTTGAACTCTCATACCTGAAAACAACACCAATATGTTATCGCTCAGAATCTATCTTCTGGTTGTGGAAGGATAGTTCAATGGTAACCTTTAAAACCAACCTTTAGGAATAAAGTTGGCTTCTTTCCTACCAGAGAGGGATCTCTCAACAAATGAATATAATGGCTAGAGATAATTTTAGATAAACAAGTTTGATGATGATAATGGATGAAACAAGAGATTATTATTGGGCATGGATCCAAAATAATAAGTTGTTAAATATAAACAGGTCTATTACAACAAGATTTCTTCACAGGGGCGGGATAGTTACTCTTTCGCAATCAAGTTCTTAATTGTCTGGTGGTGAAGAAGAAAAATAAACAGTCCATTAATATGGGCATCAAAAGATGAATCTAATATTAAATTTAGAGGAGTTTTGTTTGTGAATACTTGAATCCTATGAACCAGAGCTTATGATTAGAATTCTAAACCAATATAAACTTATTCAAGCATGAAAGATAACACAATGGAAAATATAATAGGAAAAACATTCACATGAGAAAGGGAAATACAGACTGTAGAAAAACAAGACAATAATCTCTGTTATGGAAAAAATATTGCTTGGCTCTATAAATTTTATTAACTTGAAAATGATCAGTTACAAAATTGAGTCTCACTCTCATGGGTTTCAAGCCCAATTACATTATAAAACATGCTTGTATACATCAAAATGATCCTCAAGTTGATACCTAACTACCTACATTCTAAAAATAGACTTCTTGTAACTGCCTTATTACATCTGTCATATAACTTAATAAACTAAATATCCCTAAACATTGGAAAATATTTAACTCCAAATCTTGAACTCCACATTGAAGTGTATCTTTACATATCTTCAATTTGATCATTACAATGGATATCTTCATTGATGAATCCTATACTTCATTTTCCCAAACTTCTTAATGGTTTTCCATTGATCTCCATATGGAACTTCAAGATTTTCCATTTATTTATCCAATACTCTTAGTTCAACATGATCTACGTAAGAAATAGGTGGCATGATTCCACCAATCATTATGAATGAATCTAGTATCTTAAAATCCACAACTAGTTTATCAATTATAACTTTTCCTGTTAGGGGTTGGGTCATATCTTCAATTTTTCTGTGATCCATCCTAGCCTTAACCAATAAAGCTTGATATTCATATTGAGATATTGGCTTACCATATTCATCCCAAAAAGAAGGGAGACCTTTCTGAAATAGCTTCATGATTAAGTCTTTGAAAGACTTCACCTGCTGTAACATATGGTTAGATTTTGCTTGGGCAATTTCAATACGATGATGTTTCCCAATTACCTTCCTTTCCCAAGTTATTACTGTAATTTTTTCCTTAATGTCAATAGTTTTTAATTATTCTCCAGACAAACTATTAAAAAAGGTTATAGTATTATGAGTTGTTTCTGCTATTTTTTTTTTTTATATCTAAGGTCTCCTTCATGAATACAACTCTGCTTTGCTACACTGATTACCACCTCTTTATCTTTAATAAAATTTAGACAAGGCCTCATTTTTGTAGCCTTAGTAATGATCATATCCCAAATAAAAGGTTTGGACCCTTGCATTGGAAATTGGCCTGAAACCTTATCTGCCAGTTTTTAATTCTTATCAAGCAGCTCTTTATTTTTATTCTAAAAAAATCTCCTTTCTTCTTCCTTCTTATTAATCACTTCAACCAATCTTTGATTTTGTGCTTTTAATCCCTTTTCTCCATCTCTCAATATAACTCATGACATATCTTGAATTATAGTTTATGTGCTTGTTTCGGTACTTGGATGACCTATTTCCGCCTGTCCTCTCTTTTCTTTTTCTTCCCTGTCCACTCTAGACTTAAGACATAAATTTTGACTATAAGGAATGACGTTTGTTTCTCCCATTGGCTCCATTCTTAAGCAAAATTCAATATCTTAGCTTTTCTATAACTCTACTCTTGGGACAATGATACTTTTTATTTTTCCACAACTATCAATTCAGAAGCTTGAATCAACTAGGTGGATGGAATATTCAGTTTCTTCTTCAGTAGCTGGATAATGTTTTCTTTCCCAACTAATATCTTCTTTGTAGCCTAACCTCTATCTGACTCACTATCCCTAAATAGAAGATCACCCTAAAGCTTCTTAATATGTTTATGATATGTCTTATTTTCAACTTTGTCTTGCTTCGGTTGATTCTCCAACCTTGATATTGTAGATTGTAATTTAGAAACCTTTAATGTATCCTTCAATAGGTCAGTATAGATCACCTCTCCAATTTGTTTCTTTAAATGAATCTTATCAGGAACTAGAATTTTTTGTAAGTTGAGTCTCATTTCTAAAACTCTGTCCTGGGTAGCCACTGCCAAATTTAAGGTATTTTTCACATGATCCTTTATAAATACCAGTGAAATTTCTTTGTCTGAAATATCCCTTACCTTAGGAAAAATATTCAGATCATTTTCTGAAGAAATATTTTTATGTTGACGATATTTAGCATACAAGTCATTTCCTGACTTGTACCTATCACTAGAACCACTCTCTTGTGCTTCTGCAAAACTGTATTCATGAATTTGAAAAACTGGGCGTTGGACCTTTTCTTTAGTCTTTTTTCCTTCAAACTCAATCATCTCTCTGTCTGAATCTATTTTTTGTCTCTTTTATGTTTCTAGGTCTTCATCCTCAATCTCAATTTTCTCTGAAAATATTCTCTTTCTAGTAATCTCAAGTTTACTGGGAGTTGGTATTATCATAGTTGTTGACTTAATTATGGCAAAGGAATTTTCATGCATGCTATTTGAACTCTCTAATTCAGGATACTATTCCATTAAATTATGTCTTTGAGCTAACCCATCTATCTCTTTGTGATCAAATTCTTTGTTTTTGTTCTGCTTCCTCCTCTTTGATATGATATGATATGATGAGAATTATTATTAATTTTTTTAGCTTTCATAAATTCATATACTGGAGAAAACCTTCAATTACTAGGAGAGTATATTTATTATTCACAATAAAAAGACCTACCTTTAGAGGAAATTTGATCTCTAAACCCTTCCTAAAATTCAAAAAATGCTCATTCTCCACAATGTTTATTTGTATTATATATTCCAAAGCAAAAATTCTGGGTGTCAAGAATGCACATAAATTGTATGGTTCATGTACAAAACCATATACTCTGATTATAATGTGTTCCTTTAGATGGAACCTGTCTCCAATTATCATGTCTCGATACAATTGCAAGAGTTCTTCTATGTCTGGAAACACTCTAGGTAATTTATCTTGAAACATCACTCTATATAATTATGACATAATAAGATTCATATAATTAAAGGTATTATTCTTGATTTCAGAAGTGAATACTATCTCTGGAAACTACAAATTCTCTTCATTGAAAAATCAGAGCATCCTGACTAGATAATATTGGAATCTGAAATGTCTAGTCATGTGGAAATTCACTTACTGTGAATGAATATTCTTAGCTAGGAATTCATCAAACTTAAGGAAACAATACTGACTGGACTTAGACTCAGGTTGATACATACTTAACCAAAATAACAGACTCAATACGACCTGGGAGACAAACCTATCACTATCCAACCCTAAAAATTGACTAAATAGGGATAAGATCCATTGGGATTTCTCATTAAACATGTCAATGTCAAGGGGAAAAGGTTCATTTTCAATGGAAGCTTCCGTTTTAAGATTCGTGAATAAAAATGATAGTTTCTCCTCTACTGCAACATGCCTATATTGCTCAATTACACTTTCCTCAACAAAATCCTCTAGATTTTGGGTAAAAGAATCGGGTACTTCTAATTCATCTCTAAAAACTAGTGTATTGATGGGGAAAAGGATTTTAGATTGGTTTGAGACCATTATAACACATTCATACTGAGAGTAGTTGGACGCACACCATGAAATAAAATATGGAAATTTAAGGGTTTCATTTAGACAAAAATAGTAAAAATGAGACCTTTGGACGTTGTGTAAGTCAATCCCATGTGTTTCTAAAGTTTTTAATATGCTCTTTACCTCATGTACTGTACCAAAAGAGAGAAATGTGTCAAAAACATATTTGTCCCTGTCTTAAAAAATCTCATCCAGTTTACTGAACTCTTGGACCTATGTTTCAACTTCACTTTCCCCTTCCATTTTTAAGAATAACTTGGTGGTTTGAGATACATGGCCTACCTAGCAAATGGCGACAAGAAAAAGTGAATCTGACTCAACTTCCATAGGTGCAGGTGTTACGGAGAGAAATTCCTATGGCTTGGGGTACCACAACAGACAGCTAGACTCCAGAAATCAATCTTTCCCAATATGCAATAGAAATAAACAATCT
>LPNX011088284.1:186491-201219 GCA_001517045.1 Pseudotsuga menziesii
CAGCAGGCGCATTATCCTTTGCATGAAAAATACAAATGATAAGTTTCCATGTGAATTAACTTTTTATAATGTCCCCAAAAGTGGTTTTTGGATCACGGGAGGTGGTTTCTCCCTACCACCTTTCATCCTGCAGAATAATTCTCTGCCCAACAAGTGGAAGGTGGTAAAAATTCTGCTACCACTAGCCTGTTCCATCCTCCTTGCAAGTTGTGGGAATGAAATGCACCTTAGTTGTTGAACCCTTTCCCTTTTAATCATGCACCGTCGATCAAATTTGAACTATAACCTTTTCCAATGGTTATTTCGCCAACCTTTCCACATATTATACATAAAGTAGATTTACCCAACAGATTCCCTATCCTTTGTTGATCTCTTCACACTTCTAATATGGATCGTTAATTCCTCCACAAGGTGCTACAAGCACTTCCTGCATTCATTTTAGTCACTTTTCACTCTATCATACGACATGGATAATTTGGTCTTCTCTTAGGCACCAAACGTATCAATTTCGTAGTCATATAAATAAAATTCAAAATCTAAGCTCTTTTTCCTTACCATAAGCTCCTCTTGACTTTGTGAAAAAAATGATGCTAACACACTAAATGCTAGATTTTCAAAATATCATGGTTTCCTCATTGATTCAGGAGCCCTCAACCACATGGTTGCATCCAAATAACCATTCTCTTCATTACATCTTACTGATGCTCCAAGTATTCACATGGGAGATGATACTCAAATCCAAGATGAAGGAAAGGGTTCAATCAAGTTAAAACATGGATTGTTCAAGAATGTCCTCTATGTTCCCTCCTTAGCTGCAAATTTGTTGTATGTATACCAGTTGACTCATACAGGCTCACCAAAACAAGTTGTATCTGATCCTGACTTAGTGGATATGTCATATATCTAAAATGGGAAGCTTATAAAGAAAGGTGTTGCAAACCATTCCTCCAAGGCATATGAATTCTCACACTTTTTGTTATACTTAGATCCAGTGCGCTCTGAGATGCCATTTAAAAGGGAAGGTAAATTCATCCTACCTAAACCTTTTGCATATGATAATGTTTCCATTAATGTTCCATATTCATAATACAAAGTAGAGGACCAATTTGAATCAGTCTATGGAATTGAATATGAAGTTCATTCAGATCCAGATCCAAGTCTAGTCCCTACTCCCAATACTAGGTCTAAGTGGTCTCAAAAGGTTATTGAGGCCGCTGGGAACATGAATAGTGATTCATCTGACATGAGGAGAACAATATATTAGTTTCAAAAAGAGTTCCTTGCGCTATGTCAAGCAAATCCACTTCTCCAAGAGAGGTGCTACAAAATCCAATATATATGCTTCATGATGGTAAGGTATGATCAACAATTTTTCTCATTGAAGAACAAATTGGATCATGTCACTCTTCCTCCAGAAAGAAGAGACAAAATCAACATTTCTTCTCCTATATGTCATCATATTGGAAGATGTTGGATAGGGTCACATGCACAATACTTGGAAACTAGTACACACACATACCATCACATTGATAGAATAATAAAAAACCATTCCCATAATCAGGATAATTTCCCATAGGGAAATTCTAGGTGTGAGAATTGATTCACAATAGGATCTAGGAGCCAAGGGGACTCTCACAATTCAATTTTGAGCATAATTATACACAAAAACAGTAGAAAGAGTGAAAATATTACACACAAATGTAGGCAATAACATATATTATTATGACTTTACAACATGCAAATATTATTGGATCAGGTTTATATTACATTAGGGATATATTGTTATCCTTTGGAGGCCATCTAGATGCATACAAGTGTCATGCTAGGATTTGACCTCAAAACCCTCCTAGGTGGACCAATGAGCTCCCAGACCATCCCAAACGGTCACAAATTCCTATGTGGATGTAAATGGATCATCTAGACATAAATGAGGGTAGGATAGGTGTGGGTGATCACATGGGTGAGTGGGAGTGGCTCTAGGAAACAATAAATGCCCAAGGGGAGAAAAAACCACCAAATACATGCACTAACGCCTATGGTCAAACTATTTCCTTGATTTAAGGGATGGGGAGTGCACCAATACTGATATGTCATTAATAAAGGTGCCTAGGATATAAAACTGATCAAAATGGAGCACCTCAACTGCAGTAAATGAGTCCAAAACACCTAATAGATCAAGGTTGATTAACATAGCCTAAGTTTTGGACCATATGGCATAGAATAAAAGCTAATGAAATGTATTCTAGGTGTATTATCACGGTACTAAGGTGGATAAGTGCTCTAAAACCCCACCTTAATCCTTACTTGGTACAACTTAAACATATTATTGAGGCCTTGGCAACCAAGGCTCAAGTCAACTCATGCAAATATTTATTTGTCCATAAAAACAAGCTAAGCAGGAAAACCTCATGGGAACAAAAGCTCCCCTCTAAATTGGACATGAAGAAAAATATGAAAGTGAATATCATCCATCACCATGTGTCCCCCACTCCAAGAATGGATATCATATATGTGAATGTATTCTCTGTGAAGCTCTTGGTGAATATGTCAGTAGTTTTCTCTGTAGATGGGCAATACTGCAAGGATATCACCTCCTCACGCACCAAGCTCCAGATGTAGTGCATGTGAATCTCAATTTGTTTGGTCCTATCTCTATGGACTGTATCAGTGGAAATATTTATTTCACCTTCATTGTCACACCAAATTACTATGGGTGAATTAAATGCAAAATCAAGTTCCCCAGGAATACCTTGCAACCACACACATTGTGTAGTTGTGTTCACTGCACCTCTGTACTCAGCCTCAACTGAGGAGAGGGATATGGTATGTTGTTTCTTGATTTAACAACATATGGTACCATGTGAAATCATTAATACATAACCTTAAGTGGACTTTCTATCAATGGAATCTCCAACCCAATCAAAATCAGTAAATCCAACTTGTTCTAGTGGAGAACCAACATCATAGTGTACCTCGATGTGTTTGGTTCCTTGCACATAATGAAATATTATTTTTTCATCCTTCCAATGGATATCATGATGATCCTACATATATCTAGAAACATCACCTGCAACATATTCCAAATCAGGTTGATCCCAACTAGTTGTCCATACAACGAGCTGTCCACCAATGGAGATGCACCAAATTCACCTAGTTTTATTCCTGAAAGGAATGGGAACTTGGATGCCTTAAATTCAGAAATTTTTAAATTCAATAAAATGTATTCATCATACTTTTTTTTGTCTAACATTGATCCCTGCTTCATATTGCTCAATTACTAATCCAAGAAATTACCTCAACAAACCAAGACCAGTCATGAGTATGCAAAGAAGACTTAATTGATCAAATACATTTAGTGCGGCTACCTGTAATAAAAAGTTCATAAACATACATAAATATTACCTGCAATAATTCACCAACATTCTTAAAATACACATTAGGATCATATTTACATATTTCAAAGCCAAGTGAAAGAAAAAAATTGTCCATCTTGGCATACCAAGACTTGGGGGCTTGCTTGAGGCCATAGAGAGACTTCTTTAACTTGCATACAAGTTAAGGATCATGAATGAAACATTTAGGCTGCTGAATATAAATCTTCTCATGAAGGTCACTATTAATAAATTCACTCTTCACATCCATGTGGTGAACCTCCCAGCGCTTAGATGCAACAATGGCCAAAACTAGCCTAATAGAGTCCATCTTTGCAACTGGTGAAAATGTCTCTGTATAGTCCACTCCTTGGACTTGAGAGAAGCCTTTGGAAACTAAAATATCCTTATAATTGATATCAGAACCATAAAAACTACTTTGGTCCTATAGACCCACTTACACTGCACTAGTTTCCTCTTGGAGGGAAAGGGAACCAATTCCCAAGTCTCATTGTCTTGCAACGACATGAAATATTCTTGCATGGATGTTTTTCATATTGGGTCAAGTGATGCTTCCTGATATTCATGAGGATAATATCCAGACATAATGAAACACCTCTAATGCATATTCAATTCACAATTTGATAAGGCACTGCAAAATTGAGATCTAGTCTTTCTAGAGTCTAGTGGATCTCCAGCAACATCCCCAGATGCTTGAATGGTTTTCTCAACCCACTTGGGTCGAATGGGTGAGTAATGATCTAAATTCATGTCATAACCACCATAATAAATATAATAATCAGAAAAATCAGAGGAAGTATCACCACTTACATCATCATGGAGTGGAGGATTTGAGCATTCCCCCTCAGCTAGTTTGATCTCCTGCATGGGATGTTCTTCAAACTATACACTCCTTTCAATGAATGTTTTATGAGATGAGGGATAAAATAGATTTTATCCCTTTGAATATCCATCATATAAAACCATAATGGACTCCTTACTTTGAGGTATCAAGGCATTTCTATTCTTGATAGGAATACTAGCCCAAGCTTTTGATCCAACGACCCTGAAATGAGAAACACTTGGCTTGTTACCACTCCAAGCCTCATATGGAGTTTTTTCCATACAAATATTTGTGTGGAGATACTTTTGGAAATATGAATCACAATTGATAGCTTTATCCCATTTATTAGGACTCAAATCCTTTGCTTCCATCATACAGGTTTCCATCTCCTTGAGATCCCTATTCTTGCACTCTGCAACACCATTCTGTTGTGGTGTGTAGGGTATAGAATGTTGCATTTGGATTCCAAATTATTCACAATGCTTATTATAATGATTATTGACATATGCCTTAGTATTTTCATTCCTAAGAACCTTGATATTTTACCCACATGCATTCTCAACTAAGGCTTGTACACTTTGAAAGTCTAAAAAAACTCATATTTTAGCTTGAGAAAATACACTCAGTAGTACCTTGAGAAATCATCTATCAGGGTCAACACATAACTTGAATTCCCATATGAGGGTTTGGGAACAGGACCTATGAGGTCTGAATGGATAATATCTATTAGTTGGACAACTCTCCTTGCCTTTCCTTTCTCATATCTGCGCTCTGCATGCTTTCCCACTACACACCCTTTGCATGTGCCATTGGAAAACTTGATGCTAGGAATCCCCTTCACCATGTTTTATTTGCTCAAGTGAATGAAGGTACCTATAGTTGAGATGACCATATCTCTCATGCCACAAATTTCTTGTCTCATTGGCATGTGACAGAAGCACATTCCCTTCTGAGTATGGAAGTAAATGAGAGAATTAGTCATTATTGAATCATGGTCAGCAAAACCCACTGCCACAACTTGCAATGTAGAGACAACTGAGATCTCCAAATCATTTTGAGTAAATTTTACTCTCTTGGTTGTACCGGTGTGAGTAATTTGATAGACATATAATAGGTTCACTGCTAGATCAGGAACACACAACACATTGTTGAAGTACCCATCTTCAAGATCAATCCTACTAATCCCTTTGGCTTGGATTTATGAATCATCACCCATTAGAAAGGATGGACCACCATAAGGATGTAGGGATGAGAAGGAATCATGCATGGTGGCCATGTTCCTAGAGGCACTTGAATCCGTGATGAAGGACAAAGAGCTTGAAGAACCTGCAACCAAAGCATAGCACCTTTCATTGCTATCTGAGATTGAACCGCCATCTTTCTTCCTTGCGCTTTCTAGCAGGGGAATGTTGTTCTTCTCAAGCAGCTACACCATCATGCAAATGGTATTATTGATGCAAGAACTCTCTATATGACACCCCTTGTGACAATAAGTGTTTTTGGTCTTCTATTTCTTCTTCTTTTCCTCGTCCTTGCTAGGATTCAAAACCCCATCTGAATATTTGGGATTTTCCTGCTTCTTCTTCTCTTGCTGCTTCGAATCTGTGGCTTTCTTCTTTCCTTAGGTTGGATTAAAAAATCCTGTAGCAAGGTCTTGATCCTTACTAGATTTGATGGTACCCATTTTCACCTGCTTCTCTTTCTCTTAAGTCAGTGACTCCATGAAGTCTGCTAGTGATGGAATCCTCCAATTTTGCATTGTGAGCTTGCTAGAGTGCAATGTTGACACAAACACTGAATACTCTAGCCATAGATTCGAAAGTATTTCCAAGATAAGGTGCTCCTCTTTGTTTTCTATGTCACACTATTTCAGATGAAGCATGAATGACTTGAACTTGGTGAATAAGTCCTGGATTTTCTGAAAGTGAGTTGGGCTCAGTGAGATCAACTCATTTTCGAGCTAGTGGCCTCTCATCTCATTAGTATTCCCAAACAATGACTCAATATTGAGCCATAATTCGTTGGTAGTTGTCAAAATATCTACATGGAAGAGTAGGTCTCTCAAAATGTTGAGACAAAGCATTCCAAATTCCTCATCAAGTCTATTGAAGTACTTCGATATCTCCAAAGTAGAGTTTGGTTCGGTCTCAGTCCCCATGGTGAATCTGTATAGGCCTTTTTACCTTATTTGGATCACCATTTCAACCTTCCATTTGAAATAGTTGAATGGGGTCAGAAATACATGAGTCTGTTGAATTTATGCTTATACTTACAATGAAAACACTCAATTTTTTTCTAGAAAATTCCCTAAACAACAACTCAAACGCTCTAGTTTTTATTTGCAGCTCCAAATAGCTCTAATACCATGTGATAAGTGATTCATAGTAGGATCTAGGATTCAAGGGGATTCTCACAATTCAATTTTATACACAAGTATACACAAAAACAATAGAAAGAGTGAAAATATTACACACAAATGTAGTCAATAACATATATTATTATGATTGTCCAACATGTAAATATGTCTTTATCAGGTTTATATTACATTAGGGAGAAATCATTAGCATTTTGAGGCCATATGGATGCATACAAGTGTCAGGCTAGGATTTGACCTCAAAACCCCCTTAGGTGGACCAATGAGCTCCCAAACCATCCAAAATGGTCATGAATTTCTCTGTGGATGTGGTTGGAGCATGATGAGACATAAATGGGGGAAGTATAGGCACGGCTCATCACATGGGTGAGTGGGAGTGGCTCTAGGAAACAATAAATTCCCAAGGAGAGCTAAAAAGCACCAAATACATGCACTGGCACCTATGTTCAAACTATTTCCTTGATTTAAGGGATGGGGAGCATACCAAGACTGATTTGTCATTAATGAGGACTCCTGGACTATCAGAATGATCAAAGTGGAGTGCCTCAACTGTAGTAAATGAGTCCAAACCACCGAAGAGACCAAGGTTGATCAACGCAGCCTAAGTTTTGGACCATATCACATAGCATAAAAGATAATGAAATGTATCCTAGGTGTATGATCATGGTAATAAGGTGGATTAGTGCTCTAACACTAGGTTTAGGATCTAAGAAAGAATAGAAAATTGCAATTAATGCGCTTATTAAGGTATCGTTTGAAAATCCTTCTAAGAAAATTGCCATTGCAGATATTGAAGGTGATGTTGTTGAATGCTTATACAAAATTTTGGTGAATTCCTCTTGCTTGCAACAGAAGGAAAGTGATACACAAGTTTCATATGTTTTATTCAGGAACCCTAAGGTGAAGATGAATTTTAAGGGGGACAAATATACTTGTGTTTTTACCATGTATGAAACTAATATTTTGAATGAAAAATATGGTGGATTATTTACAAGTAATCAGAAGGGATTGAAAATTACAATATATTGTGCATAAAATATCCATTTTTGTGTGCAAAGTATTCCAACAAACTTACATCGATACAATAGGTCTATATTGCACAGATTGGAAAATGGTTGAGCTTATTCTATATAAACATTTCATTTTGAACTAAAGATTTTTCTTTACTAAATCATAACTTATATATCAATACTAATCAATATAATTCTATGTAAAGTGGACAAGGATTCTATGTAAAGTGGACATGTCCTAAGGGACCATCCTCCTTGACAAGTGCACCCTTGAAGAAGATGTTAATCAACCACATTTGATCCAACTACCAATTCAATAAGTGTGCATCACTAGCATTGATTCCAAGGTAAGAGAACACCCATTAGACCCTCCAAATGTAATTCAACCAAAATAAAAAGAAAAATGGGCTATGAGACCACAATCCCTTTACATCATGTAGAGTGATCCCTTAGATATATTAAAACACTTTCAAACAAACATAAAGATAACATTCACTCTTTGCAAGGAAAGAATTTTGTCCAACACTAGTCTTATTGTACCCCAATTATACCTACAACCTACAAATCCAAGTATGTTGTGGTCTTGGAATCAAGCAATGATCCCACCAAAGGTTCTATGATTTTATACCAAATATCACCCCTCCTCCATCACTCCAAACATGTTCTACAAAATTGGAAGCCTCACTAATGGAAAAAGTCAATGCAACATAGTTGGCAAATCTCTTAGGAGGCGTGCTTGTCCTAACTGAAGTTTTAAGCTCTTCTACATGCTCATATGTATCCTATAACGTATGAGTAATCCATATTGGATTTTAGTACGTTGAAGTATAGGTTAAGGATAAATGACATGAGAACCATACTGATCATCAACCGACAGATCCCCAAAATATTAACCGAACCAAAAAACGAAAAAAGTTGGACCAAAAAACTGGTCAACCAAAAACTACATAAAATATTCAATTTTTGAATATATATATGTGTGTGTGTGTGTGTGTGAATATATATATGTAGGTTAATTTAATTAACTTTTGGACTCTATTATTGGAGTTTTATATACATAGTCTATGATAAATAGTCCAATTGAGGGGGTGGCGAAAGAATGTAAGGGAATATTTTCAATCTATGAATCTTTCTAAAATGCTTAAGCTAGATGAGATAACCATAAACATATGACTGCTCTATGTATTAGTGGAGACATCAACTTTCACATTCCTTTTCATTGTTTAGGGATACACCTTTACCTTTTCAAGGTAACACCTGGTAAGGTTATCATCAAATATGTCAAATTAAAACTTACTAAATAAAAATAATAAGAATGTTATCATCTAGAGAAAAGGATGAACATTAGGTGGAGCTTAGACTTACTGGGGAGAGTGTATGAGAGGTCAGAATTTGAATATTTCCATCTTTATCCTTTGTTGCTTGACTTGTCTTGGAGTTTGTTTTCACCATATCCTCGACATTTCCATGACCTGCAGTAACAAGGTAGATGCCACCAACGTCTTCTATTGCATCAATAATAATCTGTAACATTCGTTTTATAGGTCATACGTTCAAACCTCTCACAACTAAAAAATTAATCCTTAACTCAAACAAAACATAAGTAGTGCATATTTACATAAAATATGGACAAGATTCCTCACAAAAATAAACCCTTGAAAAAGTATTCATTTCACTACAAAGATACGATAAAACATGGGAAAATGGAAATTTAATATCCAAAAATTGTTGGAGGTGACAATATGAAGCTCTTACTAGTTTCTGTAATGTCCTTATGATCTACTTTAATTTCAAAATCTTTGTGAACATGCATGTAAATGCGTAGTAAATTATTTGCAGACAACTACTAGCATGGATCCATCTTAAATCCAAATCTATATAGTGAGCACTAAGAGGGATCAAATAAACCAATATGCAAAACTCTTTGTTCTTAAGAGATCCAGGTTTAACAACTTAGATACATACAAAGTAAAAAATATAGAAACAATGCCCCCAATCCATAGTTAACCACCTAGATTTCAACAATGATAAGTTGGATATGATTGTACATAGCATGAGAATGAAAACATAGCATTGAGTTACCTTTCAACGAGACACAATCTCTCCACACGGGCTCAATATTTTAAAGGGATACATTAGACTATAAGGCCTACACAGTGCTTTTAAGTTTAAGATTCCTGCACTCAAATGCATTGGTGTATGGTTTTTCTAGCATGCACACCATGAACTAGATATGTCATATATAATGTAGCAGGAAAACAACTAAAACACACCTTCTATGATTTTGAGTTTATAAGGCAGTTTTGACTTCACATTGACCAATTGGTCCATGGCATTTTTTTCCAATCTTGTCCATTTGAGGTAAGTTTTATTTGGTAATCCCTAGTTTTATAGACACTCTACATGAGCCCCAAGGTTTATCTCAATTGGTTGAATCATCTTCCCAACACATCTAGCCAACAAAAATACCATATGTCACATGTTAAAATATAATCAAGTCCCTTACCGACCTAGGGTTACTAACTGCTATTTTGGCTATTGGTTGAGCCATTCACCATCCAAATACTTTGGAGAAGAGGGAGGAAGGATTCTAAATTTTTTTCCTTAGAAACAAATATAGTCTACATGGATCTTGACTTCATATAGACCAATGGCTCAATGGTATTTTTTGTAGGCTTGTTCATAGGAGGGCAATGTTACTTGATTATCCCTGGTTGTATAAACTTCTACATGGATTTTGTAGTATGTTATTTGGTTCACAGGACTCTAAGGCGTATTATTAATTTTGAATATTAACCAATACAAATATTTCAATAAGTTATCCAATTCATTATAATTTCATTAAGCATATGGAATAGGAAACTAAGAGTTCAATGATGCTTCAAAATACTAATGAAACAAGTGTTTGAACTAGACATTACAGGTCACCATATACATTAATCAAATGACTCATGAAATGTTGTAAATAACACATTACTCTCACACATAATGGTCTTCAGAATTATAAACCTTCAAATTGCAAAGGCTCAAACTTATTAACATAAAAATTGTCCTTGAACACAATAGAGAAAGTATTTGAAATGACTAGAAACACAAAAAATGAGGATTAGCTACATAATGATACAATGGAAGCGAAAATGTCTTAAAAGATAGCCATTAATGATCCTTCAACCCAAATAAATGTCTCAACTTTAAACGATGTAATTCAATTCTTTACCTAGATCTAATTCAGATACACCAGGGTCTGTCATGGAAGTTGATCTAAAATGGATCCTAAGCCCGTAAAATGGTTCCTATGGAAAATTAAACCTATCCTAAAATTTTGAAATAAATCCCAAAACATCAAGTTCTTTTTTAACCCACCAACTCCCCAAAAATAAAAATTTTAATGAAAATTTTCCAAAATCCTAAACTTCTAAATGTTAAAACCTAAACCCCATGTCAAGATTTGTAAAGGTATGTTCTATCCTTATTTTAATACCCACTCTCAATGTTTTTGTTTGATCCATCAAGGTTTTCTCTCAAGTATTGATCTATCATTATGGTAAAGGTCTGTTGTTAGTGCCTGATTGATCCTTATGTGCTACGTTTCTGCTCACTTTATTGGCACTGCTATTTAGTCTTGCCATAACTTGTTATGGAAATGTGGATTTGGATCACAAAAATGTTTTTATGACTTGCTACATGATCATGATGAAATGGTCTTTAAAATGATCATCAATTAATGATGAGTATAACTTATCAAATTATCAGTTATGGTACATGGATGGCTAATAATAATATGCATAAGAACGCTTGTTTGGTTTTGGTTATAACCTCTAATTCTACTCTTGTGATCCCTTAATAATTCTGATCTTGACTTTGATTTTTTTACTTATTATATTTTTTGTACTTGTTTCCCACTGTGTCTGGATCCTTACTTTTCAAAATTGTGGTGATATGGATTTGGATTTGTATCGGTATCCTTTTAACTTAGTGGTATCGGTATTGGTATTTGATTTGGATTTAATTGTGTATACATTACACAATTAAATTTTGGGTCCTTTTCATTACAGAAGTTGCATTATGTTTTTTCTATTGCTTTAGTAGCCTCTAGTATCAATATGCCCAAAATATTTCCAAGCATATGGAAGCTATGTTTAGTACTTGAACAATGAACTATCCCTCTTCTAGAATGATTTTAAAATGCCTTGCCACTTACTACATATACTAGAATATTTTACCTAAAAATTACTTTCAAATTTTTCTACTTTCAATAGGTAATGGTAGCATTATTCAAGCAATACTGGTTACATCACCTGAACTGTAAGGTGCACAATTTTCACTAAAAATCCGAATCTTGTTAAGAACATTCATTAATGGAAATCACATTTCTTGGGATATATTGATTGTGAATGTTGTTCCCGAAGAGAGAATGTTTTTAGACAATGGAATTAACAATGTAATATTTTCCCCTCTCAAACAAAGAATCATGGTATCTTAATGTACCTTGTAATAAAAACATGAAAATAACTAATAAAGAAACATATGTTATATTCAAATGTAATGTGAAAATGTGTTCACTATTTTGTGAAAAATGCTTGAGGTAAACAGATTCTAACAATTATGATGGTTTGTTGTTAATCGATATGTTATCATGAGTGGGCCTAATGGTTAAGAGCATGTGTTTCCTATTAGGAGGTCACGGGTTCAAATCCAGAGGGGGGTAGTGTATGTACACCTCTGTAGACTTTAGCAGTTAAATCGCTGTGCAGAGGGGGGTCCCTTGTCCCACAAACAAGGGGGTCTCATACACCAATTTGGTGTCTCGCTTGGCGGTGACCTTAAAAATAGATTATTATTATTATTATTATTATTATAACAATAAAAGTGCCAAAAATGAATGATATGTCATATAATGAGTGATACAAGTGGAAAATCTAAGTAGAAAAATAGGTTGCAGAAGCCACTTGTTTCCAATATTTGACTTTTTGTGGAAAAAATTAAACCATCATGCCTTAATGTATTAGTTACCAACTTTCCCTACAATAGACTTAATCTTCCCATATCATTATTAAAATTAATATGACATTATTTATTGATCTTGAATTTGTTTAATATTACATATGATATGAAGGACCAAAGCTCTCACTTCTCTTCCAGCTTCCAAATATTCTATTCCTTTATTTACAAGGATGGGATATGTACACATGAAGTTTAGGCTTTTACTTCTTAAAAAATTACCTATGTCACTTTTTGTAATGTCTAGGATGGAAATTTGGTAAGTTTAACTTTGTTTTTTGGCATACAGTAATTGGGATGATATATCATTGCAAACAATATGAGCAATTTTGAAAATAACTCATTGCATTTGCAACACTATATTTTCTCCTAGAAATCCTTATTCCTCAATGAAAATAAAGCTAACAATCAAACATAAGTAAATTAGAATGAATCATTTAATTAAGAGTCACTTGAGGTGATGAGTAAAGAGACCAAGCAACTTAAGGATGATCCTTTTTTAATAGTTTCGAGCTTACATTTGCCTCAAATTTATTTCAATATATTATTTTTTCCCTTGAAGAGTACAAATTTGGTTGGTTTGAGCATACTTAATGCTAAATATCATGAATTCCAATTTTAGAAGAAAAATTCTCTACACATTTATTTATTTATTTTACATACTTGACAATGTTACAAAAATTGCTTAGAAATCAAACATTTACATTTTTTTTTGGAGAGTCGATGCATAGGGGAAATGGTCTATCTAGGATTATTAAGTTCTATGATGGTCATTTTTCCAGTCTAGAATGTATTCCAAGAAGATAGGGCCTTCATTTTCGAACTAAGGGTGAATGGATGTTGGATAGGGGGTTGGGAGATAGCCATGGGGCTTCTTTTGAGGGAGGTACTTCCATGTTTTGTTGAGTTTTTTTGTAGGTATTTGGTGAAATGATCATATTCATAACAATAATTTTATTTGAAGGGTAGTTACACATTCTGGGGATTGAATGTGATATCAACCTAAAAATATTACGTTTAATGGTTTTTGGAGGGATCCTTTTGAAGGTTACTTCAATGTAGATTTGATATTAGGATTATTGATTACGCTTTGGAATTCATTTTTGGACATAATTATTGTGTGAGATTCATATTTCCTTCAAAGAATATTTTTCCTAGAAAATGAAGGACAAGCATGAAACCCTGTCCCAATATGTGACTATACATGGAATGCAATCATTTAGGTTAAAGTCTAAGGACAATTGGTTGAGATGCATTTCTCTTGGGCCCATGAAGTAGGAGTCGTAATAAAAGTTAAGATCTCTTCCATCCTATAGTTTGGAGAGAAAGTCATATATGTGGTCACAAGAGAAAATCTACAATATCCCTTTAATCGAGGGGTCTAGTTCTTGAGAAACCATGATTCCATTGATCTCAAGGAATGTCATTGTAAACTAACCATTAGGGGTCACTCATAGAAATTAGAGCATTCTTTAGGGGAGTGGCTTCCAGAATTTCTATGGAAGGGATGTAGTCCGATATTTTGACAATGTGGGACTGCTCAATATAATTTTTCTTCACCTTCTTGGAAGAAGTGGCTACCATAATTTGTATTGTTTCCACATCCTTGGAGGATGAGAATTTGGACCTAGAGTTGGAGCTGTAGGGATTCCATTAAGGATCTCTCTCTCCTATAGGAGTGGCAATGTTGGACGTTGAAAACTCTAAAAGAGATCAAAGACCTAGTATTAGTTTGCATGCACTATACATAATATACAGTAAAAATATGCATGTTTATAGAAGTTATTTGTTGTCAATTGAGATTATTAATTTGTAAACTGCTTGAGCTATGCCTCTAGACAATTCTTGAAAATAGATCTTTGGAAAAAATATGGTTATTGTCAAAACCCCAAATTTTCATTAAAATTTAAAATTTTGAAAATACATAAAATGCTGAGAATGTGGTTTTCTAACAACTAATAGTTATTTATAAAAGAATTGGTTACTAGATTAGTTAATACATAATCTTAATTAAGTAACTTAGCATTATACTTTTTAATACAAGGTTAGGTTTAACTTGTGCAATAATTCCTCTTTCAGTTTGCTGATGAGTTTTTAATTTGCGACAAGTAGGTGGAACTGTCTTGGA
>LPNX011088284.1:201519-256780 GCA_001517045.1 Pseudotsuga menziesii
ATTTCTAAGGACTTAGAGTCTAGTGGCATGGTTCTGCTCCAGTTTCTTATTTTATTTTATAATACTTCTTTTGGATCAAGCCTCTGACCACATTACTTAACTTATGTCAATTATTCAAGAGAGATTGATTTATTAACTCATGCAATTACTAGACAGTTCTAAAAGATTATGTTACTAATAAAAAACATGGAGAAGCTAAAAGTACTTGTCATGGTTGGTAAATAGCCAAAAGTTATTAAACTTTGTTGATCTGAGCTATGTACAAGATTCATAGCCATCATCCGAGTATTTGCCACCCACTGATCTATAATTTCTATGATATTCAATGATACATACACAAGTAACATTATCAAGTCACAACATAAATGTTAGTCACAATATAATTAGCTATGCAAAGTTTGTTAGTAATACTTTATTATCATAATTTGGCTAAGGGAGGAAATAGCCTTTTTCTTTGCATCTCCTAAGTATCATAAGATTTACTTTATTAACCTAGTTTCGATAGCTCAGGGATTATCAACATATGTAACTATAATATTTATGCTATGAAATAATGGATAAACCATTAGGGATAAACTATAGCTTAAATGCATAAAAATACCTTGAGCATGAATAAGCATAAAATACTTTGAGCATAAATAAGGATTAAGATGTTGCATTGATTCTATGATCAATCAAAAGTTTGATATAAATTAACGTTAAATTATAAAGTTTATATTATAATTTTCAATGGTTAATGGATGTGGTGTTAGACCACACCAACGATGATATTATGGGTATGGTTGTGTATAAAAACAAGGCTTTCAATTCGCCCTCGTTCCAAACTATACAACGACTATATTATAAGCTTGGCAAATGATTTGAAAGTTCATTATTTAAGTCATGCAATTGTATGTTGACTCCATGATAGTGTGGAACCTTTCTAAATGATTGCAATACTATATGATTGAGCCAAGATTATGTTTGAATAATTGGAATTCGATTGCATGCAAGAACTATACGATTTACCCACTGCATGGCTGAATAATTTGCGAGTCCACGTGGTTCTTCCTTGGCCAAGTGTTAGGAGTATAAGGGTTTACAAACCCTACTCATTCTCATTCTTCTCCGTTGTTTTCGGGCCTTCGGGTCGCTTTGCAACTGCTCCATGGCCACCATACTTACCCTACTGTGAATGATTAAGAGCTCTACATCTTGGTTACATTATTCAATCCACCTTCATCATCCTCAAAACCTTGCTTGCATTGTGAGTTTATCCTGCAATGGTTTGAGGAGAGCCATGACATTTTGTTTACAGCTTGGATTGTGTGTAGTTTTCTTGGGTTCGCTCCTTTACGACTTGCTTGTTGGGAATGTTTTAAAGGGTTGTGCGTTTTATCCTGGCAATAATTTGTTAAGAACCGTGACTTAAATTACGGCCTGGTCGGTCACAGGGTTTGTGAGAACATGTTCTTATGCTTCGCTTGTGACAACTTTGAGATCTACTGTCCGCTTCTTGCTTGGCCATTGCTCCCTTGTCCTTGCTACTATTAGCAGTGGTTTGTGAACTCATTAGACCCGTCTCTGTCACAAGAGAGATGAAGGTTTGGGTCTTCGTTTCATTGGTGGCGGCACTCCTATTTCTTGGTGGCTACATTACCTTTGCTCCCAGCTAATAAAAATTCTTTTAACAGTTCTTAAAACTTGTTCTTAGCTCAGTTGTGATCTAATGCAATAATATTAAAGTTTTTGGGTTATCTTGCAGGTGACAATTACATCTCTCTTCATAGCTGGTGCAAATGCATGGGGTCGGCTTCCTGCTTATGGGTAAGCCCTGGTCAACCCATGGCAATCCATGCTTGTTTAGTTATTAGGGAACAGTTCGGTTGGTTGTGGCCTGCATGTGATCCTTCGTGGTTTAATGTTTCTTGGTTTCTTGTTTTAGTTTTTACTAAACCCTTGCTGTTAGCAGGGTTTTCCGGCTTATGCCGTGACTTGTAAATTTGGTTTTCACTAGTTTTGTGTACAGTTATGTAAAGAAAAGTATGCGGCCTGTCAAGCCAACCTCTGTTTAACTTTAAGTGAAGAGATGTATCTGTCTTGAGCTTGGACTCGGTTATTTTGATACTCTAAATGTAATTTTGTGCACTAGGGTTTCACCCTATTTCGACTATGTAAAGATATTTTTACTGTTTAAATTATCTTCCATTAATTTATATTATTATTATCTGTTCTGCTATTTATTTCTATCATAATAATTGTTTATAAGCTTCGTTATTCGAGCAAGGTTAAATTTTGTTAGTAGCCTGTGTATAAAATAATTTCTTTAATTAATCTGTAGGTTAGTTTAATAATACATGTTAAATACTCGATTGTTACAGATATCTAGTGGTTATACTTTCATTGTTATTTTTTTCTGTGTCCTAATAGGACTGTAATAATAATTTATAGTTGATGTTTCAAAAAACTAAATAATCCAAATTTTGGATTAGTGCTTATCTGATTATATTGTTATTACTATGAATTACAATGTTTATGCTATAAATTATAATGTTATAATGTTAATACTATAATTTATAATGTTTGATATTATGAGGGTTTTGACCTTGTACATTCTTTTATAATTAATTTTTGTTTAGTTTATTTAAATGAATTTCTTCATATATAAATAATATTTATTAAATATTATTTAACATTGTATTCAGTCTATTTGATAAGTACCTAAATAGGTTTTGTTATTATTTCTTTGTTACATTTTTATAATTGCTGTTCTTAAATTATTTATAATAAGAACTATACTAGAATTACCCTACTTAAAATATGAACATTTGTAGAAATAGTTAAGCAGTATATACAATAAAATAACTCTGTAAAATAACTTGGTTCTTTCTTCACAGAAATACATGAGTGTTTATTTAAGTTAAATATTTTACCTATGTGATAGATTAGTAGTTTCATTTTGCATAAATACATTTCTGAATAAGATAAATAACCTATCTACAGTAGTCAACATATTAAAAGAAATAAATCTGCTATTTGAAAAGTATTATGTATAGTTCTTTGCTAGCATTCTTAATACAATAGTCTGGTTTTTAAACCATAACTTAATTAGACAGATTAGTATCCTTTCCAGAAAAAAACATCTATATACAGAAATAAATTACTCCATTGTTCTAAAATACAAAATAACTCTAATCAATCCATATTTCTATCATATCTTCATCTGTCTTAAACACACTACCTATGCTAGAGTACAGTCTGGTTTACCCAGATGGGGAAAAACACAGGTAGGATTATCTCATTCAATTACAGTTTGAACATTCCACAACTAAAAGGTGATAATTCTAACAATTCATTACATAACATATAAATCATCCATTATTTATTCATTCTCAGAAATAAACTTTAACACAGCAAATAAAAGACAGTAGAACCTGTTTTTCAAGCTAGATGAAAACAATGTTGGGAGGCTGTTCCTCCCTACCAACTCCTAGAGAGCGCTCAAACAACGTCTTCCCAGTACCCTTGAGCCTATTCTCAGTCTCCTTGGGTGGGACTGGGTGGAGCAAGCAACCAAATACTAGTCCAATGACTTAGTACTAACTCTGCACTCAGCAGCAAGATCCTTCAGCTGAATAGCTGTACTAGATCATTCTCTACATTTTACCCCTCAAACACCTTCTAGAAAATCCCTTCCCAATGAAATCCTTGAAGTACATTCACCTGAATGATTCTATTCTTGGAATGAGCAGCCTCAGCTCTCTTCAGTAGGCATTTTTATTAAGATTGCCTAGGTCTTTTTGGGTCAGTTGTCATTAATTGAGCTACCTGCTTTGATCCTACTTTCTTGGGGGATCATGACCCCAAATGTAGGGAGGTTGCCACCTGCAAAATTGGAAGTGTTTAAGGATGCTGCCACTTGTCTATTTGCTCTCCACCCAGTCTCCTCCACCAACTTGACCAGTAAACACTCTTTTAACAACTCTCCCAAGTTGTTGTCTCCACTTTTTATTTATTTATAGTTAAAATATTCATAATTACATTCAACATCCTTGACTCTGCTGAGTCATCAATTACAACTTTAGCATAAAATTTAACATAATGTCTTGGAATATGATAATATTATTTTGCAAAATTGGGGCATGTGACATACACACCCCCTTAAAATATAACATCGTCCTCGATGTTATTTATTCTTCATCCTCAAAATTCCCCTGGAACAGAATTGTATATGCATCTCGCATTTTACTTTCCAATTCCCAGGTGGCTTCCTCTAGACTAAGGTGCTTCCATTGCACCTTTACTTGTCCAATGGTGCATTTTTGACGTGAAATCTCCCTCCTCCCGAGGATACAGTCCAGTTCCACCAGAAAATCCCCTTATGGTTCCACCTGTACATCATTCCAGTTAACAACATGAGTAGCATCTATTAATTCTTGCATATGATCTAGGAACTAAGAATCAATCTCATCAAAGAATAATTAACAAATACTCATGAATTGGTGTTAATTGGAACCGGAATTAGTTTCCTTTCTGTACATTCAAATAAACAATGAATGGTTACAATACCAATGTCGAGCAATAGCTTAACTCCATGAAGAATTCGAATACCTAAGGAGACAATTCGAATTCAGTGAGTGAGTCTAGCTTAACTAACTCTTTTCCATTCAATCACCCTCAGTTAACCACTTGACCAAAACCCTAATTGAATCACCAAACCCTAACTGAATTCGGAGTGCAATAAATGAATAAATATCAACTGAAGGAGATCAAACACATGTCATAGCAAGCCAACCATCAAGTGCTAGTGCTCCATGACTTCAATGAACCCCGATGAGGTTAACTGAAGCTGAACTGAACATCAGAAGTTGGTGGAGGCACCTTGTTGACTCCAGATCATTAAATAATAATAAATAATCATTAAATAATATATTTAATGAGAGGAGGCACCCTAATTGACTGGTTGAACTGATTGTAACCACCAGTTATCAATTAGGTGCATTAATATCACTCAGATCACCCCTAGAGTGCTCCAGTTAGCCTCCTTTACTGTAGGAGAAGGCTAAGTTAGCCTCCTTGACTGTAGGTAGGCATGGATGTGACTGGATGATGGCAATTAATGCTCCACTAATGTCAATTAAACTTAGGATAGTGGTTTAACTAGGCCAATTTGGCCAAAAGAGTGTGTATGATGGTAAATGTCTCCAACACCCCCCTTAAGCTATACTCAGGAAGAGTTAGAAAACATAGATTCATAAAAATTCTAGGGCCCCAGCAACAAAGGCCATAGGTCACCCTGTACAATAAAGTAACTGCTTAATATAACCAAGGAAATGGGGAAAACCTCATGGGAAAAATACCCCCCCTCAAACTAAGCAGTAAATCAAGAATTGGTTCTTCTATGCAGTAGCATCCTAAGACTGTGCATGTGAAAATCTAAATCCAAACTAAATAAATATGTCTAGAGGAATCTTCCACTTTGGAAGAAGAACAATGCACTCAACTGAATCAGAAATATAAACAGCTGCACGGTGAAAACTGGACCCATGTAGAGTAGCTGAAATCATCTGAAGAGAGAGCAAAGGTTATTGAGGATTCAAACCATGTGTGGAACACTCAAGAAACTGATATGTTGCGGCCTTGAACAAAAAAACATGAGTGGTAAAATCAGCCACAATTTTTAGGAGCAAGTGTCCAAGCAGATGTAGAATGTCTTCCTCTTTACTTGTTTTGTGAGGAGATGAGCATGTGACCAAAGGTAGAGAATCCCTGGGACTCTGGAGAGTGAATGATTGAGCTCCATAATATTATATAGATTTATAAATATCTAATGATTCACAAAATAAAATATCAGCAACCTCATAAGAGGAAACTAACACCAAATCCCCATCAGCAAAATTGAAGAAGAACTGCGGTACTTGATTTTTCACATCGGAATTGGTGAGAGCAGCTACAAGCATGGCTGAAAGCTCTTGGATTTTAAAATATGAAAAAAATAATATCAGATCAAAATGTAAATCAGATCTATATAAGTTCACAACAGATCCAAAAATATGAAATGAAATGAAATCCCCAGCAGTAGTTTCGAAGGAGACTTGCGGTACTTGTTTCTTCACACCGTTGATGAGAACAGCTACAAGCAGTACTGAAGGTTTATGAACCTGAAATTTTGAACCAAGCAATATCAAATCAGATCCAAATAAGATCATATCAGATCCAATAAGGTTCATATCAGATCCAAAATTATGGTCAACCGAGACGATGGATGCACAGTTGTCTTTTTCTTCAAAATTCTGAATTTTGGTGCATGCAATCCTGCAGGATTTTGCTGGAAGATCTAGATCATGGGGAGTGAATGGATCACTCTATAAATCTGATATTTCTTCCAAAATATCCAATGTATCACATATTTTCACACCAATAGCAACATTAGAGGGAGAAAAATCAAATTTCTCTTCACTTTTGGAAGCAATTACTGGTAAATTTTGCACAGAATTCAAAGGAAAATCACCGGTGAATGTTTGCATGGAAGTACAACAGTGTTTTTATTCAATATCAGAGATTCAAATGTATTCTTCTATTTTAGCAATATGAGAAGATGAGATATCATAGATCTCATGAACTTCTGGAGCATCAAGAGAAGGAGTCACTACATGGAGACTTTCTTCAATTCGAATTGGCTGTGTAGAATATTTTGCTTCATCTTCATCTTGAACAACTTCATCAGAGAGAGTAGAGGCCAAGAATTTTGAGTAAAGAACTCTTGTGGTGCTGGATGTGATCTCCAAAGTACTATTATGATCCTCATTGTGCTTGCCAAAGGTTCTATCCAATTTTGTCCAGACTTCCTTTGGGTATTCAACAGAACAAATAAGGTAGTACAAGCTAGGAGAAAGGGCCAAACCAATTGCTCCAAAAGCTCTGTCACCATCATTTAGCCAGTCATTCTCATTCTCATAAGAATATTTTCCAAGTCCAATAGACACCTCATAAAGACCTCGTCTCTTCAGAGATGAAATCATCTTCAACTTCCATTCCGAATAGCTTGTGAATGGGGTGAGAAGAGGGATTGATGAGTCCATTCGAAGTTGTACCTGTTAAAAATTGCAAATCAAAACAAAAGGGGCACTGTAAGGCCATACATCCTGCACATTCTAGGCTTTCATCACAACCAACATAGTCAATCAAGCAATCTTGATCAACAAGTTCTTTAGTTGGGATATTGAGTGGTAAGCCTTGGCTTCTGGTGCAGTGCTGGATTTTTGAGCTATTGCTCAAATTTCATGGAGAAATCTGTTAAAAATATTGTTTTTGAGAGATAGATCTTCATCCCGCCGTAAGCTCCGATACCATATTAATTCTTGCACATGATCTAGGAACTAAGAATCAATCTCATCAAAGAATAATTAACAAATACTCATGAATTGGTGTTAATCGGAACCGAAATTGGTTTCCTTTCTGTATATTCAAATAAATAATGAATGGTTACAATACCAATTTCGAGCAATAGCTTAACTCCATGAAGAATTCGAATACCTAAGGAGACAATTTGAATTCAGTGAGTGAGTCTAGCTTAACTGACTCTTTTCCATTCAATCACCCTCAGTTAACCACTTGAACAAAACCCTAATTGACTCACCAAACCCTCACTGAAGTCAGAGTGCAATAAATGACTGAATCTCAACTGAAAGAGATCAAACACATGTCATAGCAAGCCAACCATTAAGTTCTAGTGCTCCATGACTTCAATGAACCCTGATGAGGTCAACTAAAGCTGAACTGACCATCAGAAGTTGGTGGAGGCACCTTGTTGACTACAGATCATTAAATAATAATAAATAATCATTAAATAATATATTTAATGAGAGGAGGTGCCATAACTGACTATTTGAACTGATCATAACCACCAGTTAGCAATTAGGTACATTAATATCACTCAGATCACCCCAGAGTGCTCTTGTTAGCCTCCTTGACTGTAGGAGAAGGCTAAGTTAGCCTCCTTGACTGTAGGTAGGTGTGGATGTGACTGGATGATGGAAATTAATGCTCCACTGATGTCAATTAAACTTAGGATAGTGGTTTAACTAGGCCAATTTGAACAAAAGAGTGTGTATGATGGTAAATGTCTCCAATATCATCATGAACATATTTATTTAAAATGAAAATGTGAAAAACATTATGTACTCTTAAGTTAGGTGGTAATGCTAATTGATAAGCTACTTGTCCAATCCTAGATAAAATTTCAAATGGGCCACAGTAACGAGGTGCCAATTTTGCACAACTCCCCAATATCAGAGAGATATTTTTGGGCCTTACCTTGATGAACACATGTTCACCTACCTGAAACTCCTTTGGAGTTATTTTTAAGTTTGCTTGAATTTTCTGTCGATCCTGTGCCACTTTCAGATTTCCCTGCACTTGTTTTACAATTTCTTCCATCTCTTTTAACAGTTCTGGACCTAATACCAATCTGTCTACTGGATTACTCCAAGAGATAGGAGTATTACATTTTCGTCCATATAAAATTTCAAAAGGACTAAATCTAGCTGATGTCTGATAATTATTATTATAAGCAAATTCTACCAGATGTAAATAGTCCTCCCATTTACCAGGCTGATCTTTCACATACATTCTTAATAGATCTTCTAGTACCTAGTTTACCCTTTCGGTTTGTCCATCTGTTTGAGGATGGAAAGAAGTACTGAAATTTAATGTAGTGTTTAAACCCTTAAACAAAGACTTCCAAAAGTTTCTTGTAAACTTAGGATCTCTATCTGAGATTATGACTTTTGGTACTCCATGCAATCGGAAAATCTGTTTTAGAAAAATATCAGCTATGTTTGCAGCTTTATAAGTAGTTTTAACAGGTATAAAGTGAGCTGCTTTCCTTAACTTATCAACTACTACCATGATAGAATCATTCTGATTTTGATTTCTATGCAGCCCAGAAATAAAATCTAGACTAATTATCTCCCATTTCCTGCTGGGGATGGGTAATGGTTGAAGCAAACCAGCTGGGTGTTGATGTTCAGTTTTTACCTGTTGACATTCCAAACACCTAGAAATATATTCTCCTACTTCAGTTTTCATATTTGGCCAGAAATACTCTTTTCTTAACATGGTGATAGTCTTTTGATAACTTGGATGACCTGAATATGGTGTTTTATGAATTTCATCCAAAATTAACAGCTTTACTTTAGGTACGTTAGGTACCTATAGTCTATCTTTATATAGTAAAAATTCTTTTTCATTTAAACTGTAACCTTTAATTAAGTTTTCTGTTGGATTTTCTTTAACTTTAGCTTGCAAATTATGGTAAATTTCATCTTGTTCTAATCCTTCTTTATGCTGTTCATCTATGTCTAAAACATAAGTGCTGATAGTTGCTGCAAAATTCAACTTTGCATTTCTGCTTAATGCATCAACAACTTTATTTTCTTTACCTTTTATATGCTGAATTTCGAAATCGTACTCGCTTAAGAAAGCTAACCACGTAGCTTTTCTGGAATTTAGATTAGGTTGATCTAAAAGATACTTCAATCCTTTATTATCAGTCATTGAAACAATTTTTTTGCCAATTAGGTGATGTCGCCACATCTATAAGGCGTGTATTACAACTTCTAGTTCAAGATCATATGTTGCATAATTATTTTTGTGAACTTTTAACTTTCTAGACTCATAGGCAATAACATGCCCTTCTTGAGTCAGAACACCGCCTAAGCCATCATTGCAGGCATCAGTTCACACCACATATTCTTTATTAGGATTTGCTATTCTTAAAATAGGTGCGCTGGTTAATACAGTTTTTAACTTTTTAAAGCTTTCTTCACATTTCTGATTCTAGTTGATCTTCTTTCCCTTCTTCTGCAAGGGAGTTATCGAATTTGCTGTCCTTGAAAAACCTTCAATGAACCTCTGGTAGTAACTGATAATTCCCATGAAAGATCGAACATCCGTCACATCCTTAGGAACCGGCCAATATTCGATTGCCCTTATCTTTTCATGATCTACAAAAATTCCTTCCTTGGTCACTACGTGACCTAAATACTGAATCTTATCCTTGAAGAAATCACATTTACTAAACTTTGTGAATAGTTGATGTTCTCGCAACTCTTGCAAAACAATTTTTAAATGTTCCTTATGTTCTTCTTCAGTTTTTGAATAGATTAGAATGTCGTCGATAAATATGACTACAAACTTATCTAAATACTTATGCATAACATTATTCATTAAACACATGAAGAGAACTAGGGCATTAGTAAGCCCAAATGGCATTACGACAAATTCGTAATGACCATATCTAGTTCTGAAAGCTTTCTTAAAGATGTCTTCATATTTAATCCTTACTTGATGATATCCAGACCTTAAATCTATTTTTGAAAACACCATGGCTCCTCGTAGTTGATCAAACAGATCATCTATGCGGGGTAACAGATATCGATTTTTGATGGTCATCTTGTTTAACTGACGGTAATCTATGCAAAGTCTCATAGTTCCGTCCTTCTTCTTGACGAAGATGACAGGTGCCCCCCAGGGAGACACACTTGGTGAATATACTTTTTATCAATTAATTCTTTTAATTTAGATTTTAATTCATTAAGTTCGAGTATATTCATTCGATACAGGGCTTTTGAACTAAGTACTGCACCCGGTACCAATTCAATGGTGAAATCCAATTCCCTTTTTGGAGGTAATCCCAGAATCTCTTCTGAGAATACATCAACATATTCTCTTAAGACTGGTATGTCTTCCAATTTTAACTTATCTGTTTTAATTAAACTTTCCTCATCAGTTATTGTTATTGCATAAGCTTTACATCCCTTTCTAATAGCTCTCTTAAGCTGTAAGGCAGAAATATGCCTTATGGTAGTTTTTCTAGGGATTCCTTTAACACTTACTGATTTTTCATCACTGTTTAAGCATGTGAAAGTTTTATCATAGCAATTTAGAATTACTCTATGTTGTTCTAACTAGTCCATACCAATCAGTAAATCATAAGAACCAAGAGGAAATACATTAAGTTTAACAACAGTTTCAAATTTATCCATAACTATTGCACATTCTTTAACAAAACAAGTTACTTTTTCTTTTAGCACCAATGGCTAACTGGACTAACCATGAATTCTCAAACTTATCAACAGATAACTTACATTTTTCTACTATTTGAGGTGCAATATAACTGAGACTAGATCCTAGATCAATCAAAATAGTTACAAGGGTCTAATTTATCATACCTTCTACTTCCACCATGGAAGTCTGATATTCAGCTTGTCGATTCTCCAAAGCTGCATTAATCCTGGGCATGGTCCTTGCTAGTTCCCCAATGGTCATCTCCTCCTGTATGGTATAAATGTTGTTACCAATCTTCTTCCGGTTTGGACAGACTAAAGCATAGTGTGGGCGATTGCACTCCCAACACTTGATAGGCTCCTCACGTTCAAAGTTCTTGGTAAAATTTCCATGATTATTTGCAAAATCCTTACCTTTAGAATTATTCTGGTTGTTGGGTGTATTGTTCTTATTTCCTTGGAAGTTCTTGTTATTAGGATAATTTTTGGCCTTATTGTTCTTAAAATTTATGTTAGGCACAAAATCCTTCTTCTTTTGTTCAAACTGAATATTATTTTTCTTAGCTTTCTAGTTGGCCAAGCTTTCTTTCTTTCGATTTTGCTCAAAACAAAAGTTAGCTTTTCTCATAGCTTCTTCCAAGGTCTTTGGGTTATCATATTCAATTCTATCTTTAATATGATAAGGGAGACAGCTAAGAAATCATTCTACTTTTGGTTTCTCATCTACAAGGTATGGTACATACCTAAGTAGACTTAAGAATTTGCTGTTCAGATCCTTCATTGTCATTGATCCTAACTTCAGCTCATAAAACTCTTTGGCTCTCTCCTCATAATATTGCTCAGACATAAATTTATTTTTGAAATACCTCTTAAAGGTACTCTAGTTTACATTTTTCTCTTTTATGCCTTTAACTCTTTTCAAGTCCTGCCACCAAATGTCAGCCTTTCCTGAGAGGTTATAAATAGCCATTCTAGCCTTTAACTGGTTAGAATAGTTATATATTTGGAAGTACTTCTTCATCCCAAATAACCATGATTGAGCTTCCTCCCCCTTCTTAGTCTCTCCATTAAAGGTTGGTGGTTTTATCTTTTTGAATTCCCCACAAATTTCCTCATAAGGTTTGCATTTCCTCTTTTTAGTGTATTGATTATCACCACTACTGTCACTAGTAGAATGGTAATTTCGTTGTTCACCAAACACTTCAGAAGATGAACTACTTTCAATTTTAGTATGTTTCATATTTTTAGATTTACGTTGATGACTGGTATCTTCTAATTCTGTTCTTCTACCCCTACCCTCAGTTTGAAACTTTTCAATTAGGATCTGATTCAGCTCTTCTTGAGCCCTCAGAATCCTTTCATTTTCTCTTTTTACAGACTCCATTTCAGTTTTTAGATCTTTTACAGTTTGTAACAATTCTGAGGAATTGGTAGTTAAATCCTCTGGTATAGGATCTCTTGGTAGATTTCTTGTCTCAGTAACTGGAGACTCCTCCTCTGCATACTCTTCCAGCCTTTCCATACATGCCTGTTAAACTTTAGAAAACAATTCTCTGTTGAATAACATTTAAAATAAAATACATCAGCATAATAATTTAATTTACTGTTTCATGAAAGCTAGTTGGGATTCATCAAGACCTAGTGTTTGAACCTTGTGCTCTGATACCACATGTCAAAACCCCAAATTTTCATAAAAATTTAAAATTTTGAAAATACATAAAATGTTGAGAATGCGGTCTGCTAACAACTAACAGTTATTTATAAAAGAATTGGTTACCATATTAGTTAATACATAATATTAATTAAGTAACTTAGCATTCTACTTTTTAATACAAGGTTAGGTTTAACTTATGCAATAATTCCTCTTTCATTTTGCTGATGAGTTTTTAATTTGCGACGAGTAGGTGGAACTGTCTTGGATTCTGGGGCTTACTTAGCTTTTAAGATAATGCAGAAAGTTTACTTGTCCTTACAGGTTTACAAGTATGAATGATCGAGTAACGCCTTTTAATTCCCTAAAGCATTCAGTTGTATTTCTATTTTGCAAAATAAAAGCTCGGTAAATAAACTGTTACATATCACTCTACTTCTATGAGGTAAAAAAATTAGTTGGTTTCTTTCAATTATTTTTGTCAATGATATATATATATATAGAAGAGTTTCTTTCTTATATGTAAATAGCGACAGTATTTATTCTCTTGGTTTACTGCTTGTGATCTTTGTCGTAAGTTAATTTCACCTAGAGTGTATAACCTGTAATGCTGTAATGATTGTTCTAACAAATACATTATCAACTTATAATATTAGTATAAGTGACTGCTGGTTATTCATCTTCTGTAATGAATATTGCTTCCTATAAGGTTCTAAACATTACAGTGAAGTACCAAGTCCTAAGGACTTAGAGTTTAGTGGGATGGTTCCGCTCCAGTTTCTTATTTTATTTTATAATACTTCTTTTGGATCAAGCCTCTTACCACATTACTTAACTTATGTCAATTATTCAAGAGATATTGATTTATTAACTCATGCAAGTACTAGGCAGTTCTAAAAGATTATGTTACTAATAAAAAACATGGAGAAGCTAAAAGTACTTGTCATGGTTGGTAAATAGACAAAAGTTATTAAACTTTGTTGATTTGAGCTATGTACATGATTCATAGCCATCATCTGAGTATTTGCCACCCACTGATCTATAATTTTTATGATATTCAATGATACAAACACATATAACATTATCAAGTCACAACATAAATGTTAGTGACAATATGATTAGCTATGCAAAGTTTTAGTAATACTTTATTATCATAGTTTGGCTAAGGGAGGAAATAGCCTTTTTCTTTGCATCTCCTAAGTATCATAAGATTTACTTTATTAACCTAGTTTCGATAGCTCAGGGCTTATCAACACATGTAACTATAATATTTATGCTATGAAATAATGGATAAACCATTAGGGATAAACTATAGCTTAAATGCATAAAAATACCTTGAGCATGAATAAGCATAAAATACTTTGAGCATAAATAAGGATTAAGATGTTGCATTGATTCTATGATCAATCAAAAGTTTGATATAAATTAACGTTAATTTATAAATTTTATATTATATTTTTCAATGGTTAATGGATGTGGTGTTAGACAACTCCAACGATGATATTATGGGTATGGTTGTGTATAAAAACAAGGCTTTGAATTTTCCCTCGTTCCAAACTATACAATGACTATATTATAAGCTTGGAAAATGATTTGAAAGTTCATCATTTACCTCATGCAACCGTAGGTTGACTCCATGATAGTGTGCAACCTTTATAAATGATTGCAATACCATATGATTGAGCCAAGATTATGTCTGAATAATTGGAATTCGATTGCATGCAGGAACTATATGATTCACCCACTGCATGGATGAATAATTTGTGAGTCCACGTGGTTCTTCCTTGGCCAAGTGTTAGGAGTATAAGGGTTTATGAACCCTACTCATTCTCATTCTTCTCCGTTGTTTTCGGGCCTTTGGGCTGCTTTGCAACTGCTCCATGGTCGCCATGCTTACCCTACTATGAATGATTAAGAGATCTACATCCTGGTTACATTATTCAATCCACCTTCATCATCCTCGAAACCTTTCCTGCATTGTGAGTTTATCCTGCAATGGTTTGAAGAGATCCATGACATTTTGCTTACAGATTGGATTGTGTGTAGTTTTCTTGGGTTCGCTCCTCCACGGATTGCTTGTTGGGAATGTTTTAAAGGGCTGTGATTTTTATCCTGGCAATAATTTGTTTCCTGGTCAGTCAGAGGGTTTGTGAGAGCGTGTTCTTATGCTTCGCTTGTGACAGCTTTGAGCTCTACTGTCCGCTTCTTGCTTGGCCATTGCTCCCTTCTCCTTGCTGCTGTTAGCAGTGGTTTGTGCACTCGTTAGACCCATCTCTGTCACAAGAGAGATGAAGGTTTGGATCTTCGTTTCGTTGGTGGCGGCACTCCTATTTCTCGGTGGCTACATTACCTTTGCTCCCAGGTAATAAAAATTCTTTTAACAGTTCTTGAAACTTGTTCTTAGCTCAGTTGTGATATAATGCAATAATATTAATGTTTGTGGTTTATCTTGCAGGTGATAGTTACATCTCTCTTCGCAGCTGGTGCAAATGCATGGGGTCGGCTTCCTGCTTACGGGTAAACCCTGGTCAACCCATGGCAATCCATGCTTGTTCAGTTATTAGGGAATAGTTCGGCTGGTCGTGGCCTGCACATGACCCTTAATGGTTTGATGTTTCTCGGTTGCTTGTTTTAGTTTTTACTAAACCCTTGCTATTAGCAAGGTTTTCCAGCTTATGCCGTGACTTGTAAATTTGGTTTTTACTATTTTTGTGTACAATTATGTAAAGAAAAGTATGCGGCCTGTCAAGCCAACCTCTATTTAACTTTAAGTGAAGAGATGTATCTTTCTTGAGATTGGACTCGGTTATTTTGATGCTCTAAATGTAATTTTGTGCACTAGGGTTTCACCCTGTTTCGACTGCGTAAAGATATTTTTACTGTTTAAATTATCTTCCATTAAAATATATTATTATTATCTGTTCTACTATTTATTTCTATCATAATAATTGTTTATAAGCTTGGTTATTCGAGCAAGGTTAAATTCTGTTAGTAGCCTGTGTATAAAATAATTTCTTTAAATAATCTGTAGGTTAGTTTAATAATACATGTTAAATAATTGATTGTTACAGATATGTAGTGGTTATACTTTCATTGTTATTTTTTTTTGTGTCCTTATAGGACTGTAATAATATTTTATAGTTGATGTTTCAGAAAAATAAATGATCCAAATCTTTGGATTAGTGCTTATTTGATTATATTGTTATTACTATGAATTACAATGCTTATGCTATAATTTATAATGTTATAATGTTAATACTATAATTTATAATGTTTAATATTATGAGGGTTTCGACCCTGTACATTCTTTTATAATTAATTTTTGTTTAGTTTATTTAAATGAATTTCTTCATATATAAATAATATTTAACATTGTATTCAATCTATTTGATAAGTACCTAAATAGGTTTTGTTATTATTTCTTTGTTACATTTTTATAATTGTTGTTCTTAAATGATTTATAATAAGAACTATACAAGAATTACCCTACTTAAAATATGAACATTTGTAGAAATAGTTAAGCAGTATATACAATAAAATAACTCTGTAAAATAACTTGGTTCTTTCTTCACAGAAATACATGAGTGTTTATTTAAGTTAAATATTTTACCTATGTGACAGATTAGTAGTTTCATTTTGCAGAAATACAGTTCTGAATAAGATAAATAACCTATCTATAGTAGTCAACATATTAAAAGAAATAAATATGCTGTTTGAAAAGTATTATGTATACTTCTTTGCTAGCATTCTTAATACAATAGTCTGGTTTTTAAACCATAACTTAATTAGATAGATTAGTATCCTTTCCAGGAAAACATCTATATATAGAAATAAATTACTCCATTGTTCTAAAATACAAAATAACTCTAATCAATCCAGATTTCTATCATATCTTCATCTATCTTAAAAACACTACCTGTGCTAGAGTACGGTCTGGTTTACCCAGACAGGGAAAAACACAGGTAGGATTATCTCATTCAATTACAGTTTCAACATTCCACAACTAAAAGGTTATAAATTCTAACAATTCATTACATAACATATAAATCATCCATTATTTATTCATTCTCAGAAATAAACTTTAACACAGCAAATAAAAGACGTTAGAACCTATTTTTAAAGCTATATGACAATAGCGTTGGAAGGTTATTCCTCCCTACCAACTCCTAGAGAGCGCTCAAACAACGTCTTCTCAGGACCCCCAAGCCTATTCCTGGTCTCCTTGGCTGGGACTGGGTGGAGCAAGCAACCAAATACTAGTCCAATGACTCAGTACTAACTCTGCACTCAACATCAAGATCCTTTAGCTAAATAGCTATACTAGATCATTCTCTGTAGTTTACCCCTCAAACACCATCCATAAATTCCCTTCCCAATGAAATCCTTGAAGTACATTCACCTGAATGATTCTCTTCTTGGAATGAGCAGCCTCAACTCTCTTCAATGGGCATTTTTATTAAGATTGCCTAGGTCTTTTTGGGTTAGTTGTCATTAATTGAGCCATCTACTCTGATCCCACTTTTTTGGGGGATCATGACCCCAAATGTAGGGAGGTTGCCACTTGCAACATTGGAAGTGTTTGAGGATGCTGCCACTTTTCTATTTGCTCTTCACCCAGTCTCCTCCGCCAACTTGATCAGTAAACACTCTTTTAACAACTCTCCCAAGTTGTTGTCTCCACTTTTTATCTATTTATAATTAAAATATTCATAATTACATTCAACATCCTTGACTTTGCTGAGTCATCAATTACAACTTTAGCATAAAATTTAACATAATGTTTTGGAATATGATAATATTATTTTGCAAAATTGGGGCATGTGACAGTTATGCTACATGATTTCTTTTATAACATGGATTATAACCATATTCACAATTACATAATCATCTCACTCCATATTGGAGTTACAGGATAGTTCAATTCATCTTTATTATAAACAAGGAGAGCTCAAGTCGTCTCCTGGAAAGCATGCTATTGCATATTTTCAATTTTATCCTTATCTGTCGTTCATAGGAAATCTATGAATTTATCCTCAAATTTCTTTCAACTCGGAGGTAAAAGCATGGGTTTGTAGTATTCAAAAATACAATTATGGAAAACATTTACAATAGGATGAAATCATACTCCCTAGTTTGGTCTTTTGGTGTGAAATCAATTCACAAAATCCTAATAATTACACCAAAGACTCACCTTCACAATTTTGTTGCTGGGGTAAACAAAATCCATTCTGATAGCCGAGGGAAAGAAAACCCATTTTGATAGTTGGGGGAAAGAAAATTATGCTCTCCTCCCACAAAATATTGTAACCCTTATAGATCATCCCTTTGAGAATCTTCATAGTCATAATGAGGAACGGGGAATTTGGGGACATGGACAAGTTGCCCGTCATTAACACTGTGTTGGTGAACTCAAGATTGAGCTCCCATTACTTGTGGTTTCTTAAGGCCTTTACATGAGATGTGTATATGACTTGTTTCTTGTCCCTTATGGCCATGGAGATACAACTATGGCTTTATTCCCAGCTGAAGTGTGGGCTGGCACAAGCATTGATTCATTGTGTCTATGTAGGTCTCAGACATGGCATCGTTGTACATAGGGTTTGAAATCATACCATGGTAGGTGTCATCCATGGGAAAGGCATAGCTCATGGGTATATCCACCTCATGAATGTAGTTTTGAACCATGTTATGGAACTTCATTTCAACTTTGAATTTCCCTTTTAGCTCCTCTACCCTTATGTATAGCATTTTTTATGTCTTACGTTTATTGAGAGTTGGTGATTCCTCCATAATTTAATAATTAATAATGTGGAAGAGTCTTAGAAAAAAAATAGATGGACTATTTGAGGTTATGATGAGCTTCAAATTTGAACCCTTTCCAACCATTCCAAAGGGTTCTATCCATGCCTAGAAGTGTAAAGTTAAAATTTTCCTAAAAAAATTAAAATATAAAGTTTACCCTTCCAGTTAAGAAAGAAATCATTTATGACAACATTTCAAGAGAAGGGAAACATTTGAAACTATCCATCCATATAAATTTCTAAATATGTTGAAATATCATACATTATAATCACTCACTCACGTCATGCACTCATTGCTCATTCATGCATGATGCTGATTGATGATTGACGACTATGAGGCTATGTTTATCAATATGTGACTCTAATTGTCGATTCACTTGGGTATGTGAGTGTATGTCATGACAACATGTTAGTAACTTAAGAAATTAAAAAAAAAGAATCACTACTAGTCTACTACTAGGCCCTGAACAAGCCAAAACTTTGTTCCTACTAACAATGTGAACCTGGTTGTTGATGTCAACTCATTTTTTGTCAAAATGAAATTTGAATGGTTGGTTTGATGAGTCCTCCTATGCAATACTTAATTTCTTGCATGAATGTTATAGATTCACAATAGCTCTAAACAACATTTAATGGAAAGCATATACAAATAATGGTATGCATCTAGGATCACAAACCATGCAGAGGTTTATTTATGCATTGATATACAAAGGTGGCACTTGACACGCGATATGGAGAAACCGTGAGTTAGAAAAAAGATTTGCACCTGTTATCTCCCAAAATAAATTTATTTTGATAGTATGAAGAATTTGATTTATGTAATGAAAGATATGAGGATGACTAACAAATTGAAGGTCTCTGTTCTTGATATGGTTGAAAAATTTGGAAGTTATAGCTTTTGGTGGCTTAGGCGAGGCTCTTAATAGCTCATTAGCCACCAAAAGGCTATGTTTCGACAATTAACGGTTTAACGTAGGATAAATGTAAACCACCGAAAGTAGGCCTGAGTGAGTAAAATGCAAAAACACTTTTGGTGGCTTAGGCGAGACTTCAAATGACTCATTAGCCACTGAAAAAGTGTTGCTTTCAGTAGCTTAGGGAGAAGACCAAGAAGGATTTTAACCGCCGAAAGCAGGCAACAAGTGACATTGGTAAAGGCACTTTCGGTGGCTTAGGTGAGACTCTAAAAAACTCATTAGCCACCAAAAGGTGATGCTTTTGGAAACTTATTGAACAATTCAAAGTAGATTTTAATCGTTGAAAGCAAGAAAATAAGCGTCAGGGAAAAAGTTCTTTCAATGGCTTGGGTGAAATCTTGGACATTTCATTAGCCACCGGAAGGACGGGTTTTTGACAGTTAAAAGGGTTTTTCGGTGAGGCCACTATCCACTGAAAGCTAGGTTTCACTGCGACGTTGGGATAATGGTTTCGGTGGCTTAGGAGAAATAGATATCACTTCATTAGCCATTGAAAGTCGTCTTTTCAGCGGTTGGCAGACAAAATCCTGAAGGTTGTTAACCACTGAAAAGGTAAAATGTGGAAAAGGTTAGAAAGCAGTCAAATCAGACCCCGTCAGCAAGATAAATGATCAGTGAAGGGCATGACAAACCACTGAATGGACTTGAGCCTGCATAGCTGCAAGTGGAAATAAGTGAAGGAGGTCGTTATAACACTGATAAAGGACTGATAGGATTGGAAACCCTCAGTTTTCTTCCACCTGTCCAAAAGAACAACAAAAAAGCTCACCGAGTATCTAGGATGATTTATAATACGATTGCTGGGCAAAGCAAATCGAGAAGATCAATTAATGCCATCACCTTATGACCTAGGCATCCATCATGACAGTAAAAACCATCATAATCAGTGCCAAAAACTCGAGCACATTTCACTTTCGATCTTAGCATTCCTCTCCACCAGGAAAACCATCTCTGAGAAAGTGGTCTGCTAACACACTGTCATACAGAGTTTAGAATTATTTTTGCAGGTAGCCAGGAGTGGCATTCATCAAGATGAAGAAGGGAGGACTTGCTCTTAGGCAGGATTTGGGAGATATTAGCTATTTGGAAGCACATCCAGAGGTTTGCAAACTCTTCCAAGATGCTGGCTGTTACAGGTTTTGTGAAAATATACAAGGTTCCCATTAGCAGGTGGCTGAGGCGTTTTCCCTCTCATTTGATGGTTCAAAGGAAGTCATAGGAAAAGAGGAATTTCACATAGATGAAACCCTGATTGAAGTGACTGAACTCCCTGGCATAGGAGAAAAATGGTTCAAAACCACCATACCAAAGGATGTAGAGTTTAGGTCTTACCTAAAGCCTGAGCATAGAGGAGTGGTGTGGAAGAAGAGTGTGCCGTCATCCTAGTTGGAAGAGAGGCGGAAACAACTGCTGAAGGTCATTTTGGTCTACCTAACACGTGAAGGAAGATATAATAGATCTATGATCTACCATTTCAAGTGAATGAACCACTTTACAGGTCAAATCCCACTAAATTTGCCATTTTACTTACACAGAAGTTTGGGAAAGATGGCACACCAAGTGAAAGCCCAACCAACCAAGATTGTTGGTAGACTGTCTCACCATGGCCTTATCCAACTGTTGATCCAAGAGTTGCTGAAAAGAAGGAATATGACATGGCCTTATTTCTTGTTTTGTAATGGATTTGAGACAGGCCTTCAGCTAGAAGAGAAGGAGAAGTCTCCTTCCAAAAATTGCAGCACCCAAGGAGTGGGAGAATAAAGAGGAGGGATATATCCCTAGCAGCAGCAGAACAACCTCCCTCCTCTTCCAAAGCCAAGAAGGTAAAAAGGAACTTGGACTTTAGTGAGAAGGGCCAGGAAGTTGAAACACACAATGAGAATATTTTGAATCTACCCTACTCATATTCTGAAGAGGAGCAAGAGGAAGGTGAAAAACTAGCTTTGTAGATTGTAGTAGGGACTGAAGAACTACCATCCCCCACACCAAATGAGCAAGAGGAACCAACATAGAAGGATTCCTCTAGCAATCCCAAAACTCAAAAGATAAATCAATTACTGAGGCAAATTTATGAGATGGAGATTTTGGAAAGGGAAATAAAGAAAAATAATGCTGCATTGACCAACAGGAACAAGCTGTTACATAAGTCTTGCCTAGAGCAGAGAGAAAGATATATTTTCTTAAAAAGATTGAATACAAGGTACCTAAAAGAAAATACTAGATTGTAAAGGATGATTAGGCTCCAAATACTACAGCTGAAGGAGGCCAAGGAAAACCCTAGCAGCTACCCCACGTTGGAAACCCTACTTGAAGTTACAGTTAGCCTTCAGCCTCCAGAAACTAGCCAGGTTGCTGTTAACCCTCCTAGCACAGAGCCTGCTAAAGAATAAAGCTAAGCAGACAGACCTAAAAGAACATTTTTGGAAGAAACCTAGTAATTTTTGGAAAACAGGGCTTTCGGTGGCTTAGGTGGACACTGGGGCAGTTCATTAGCCACCGAGAGTGCCGCTTTCTGCAGCTAATGGTTTCAATAGTTTGGCTTGTTAACCACCAAAAGTAGATAGAGTATTAAAATTGAATTTTGGCTCACAGGACCAATTTTGGGATAATATAGATGGCTTAGGGACAAAGTATGAAGATGAAAGAAGAAAAAGAAAGCATCAGGAAAGGTCTGTTTTAGTTTTACTATGACATAACAGTGGAAAAGGTCACCAACACCTAGCTGTCAAAAGAAAATAGTGACTTAACCAGCAGAGGGCTAGTAGCAGTGATTTCCAGCAGTTGCCTCAGTTAGCTGAAGGTTCATACAATGAACTAATTCTTCATTTAGTTAGACAAGTAGTTAATTAGGGTTTTTTAACCTAATTTTCAAAAAACTATTATTTTTTTTATTTTTGTAAAAAACAAATCCAAGTTTTCAGGATCTATGTATTTTGTAAAGGCTATAAAGCCTAAGACTTATTTTATGAAAAATGTTCGACTTCGGGAACTTGTAGACCATACTATTGTTAGCTTCTCATTTTGCTCATGATTTAATATAAGCTCTTTTATTATCATTTGTTCAGCTTCCATTTCTTCCTTTTCTGTGCTTATGCTTGAATGTGTATTCAGGTTAAATTCAAGTTAATTAATGACTGATAGCGGTCACCCTATTGGCATATTGATGTGATTTGAATTATAAGTACCATCCTTATCATCATTTAGCCATTTATATGCATTTGTTTTGTGTGTAAATCTACCATCCTGATGAGTTCTCCATCCCTGCACCTTATTGTCAACCTTTGAACAATGGTAACTAAAATCCTTGTACCTGATTGAGTTTCATGCATGTATTGAGAGTGGAAGGTCATATAGGTTACCTGACTTGATCCATATTAGGAAAAACTAAAAATATTTAAGTTACCAGGCATCCTTGAGCTACAACCTAGAGGAGTTTCCTGGAGTGATAACAAATTGGTGCCGCTGCTGGGGAGAGAAGACTGAAGCTCAGCTTCCCTGGGAGATGAAATAGACCCTTGCTTTGATGATAGACAAATCTTGGGCATTATTCTGGTTGTAAATAATCTATCTAGCGACTCCATTGAAATAAGGTGGCTTCAAGAATACCAAGTACCAGATCAAACCCTCAGGGGCCACCAGCAACACCGGTTTCAGATCCAGAAGAGATTTTGAGAAGAGCTATGGCTTCACTAAGGCAGACCAACAACACTGCAAAAGGAAGCTACATTAGGTATTTCAAGAAATATTTCTGCTATTATTTCTTCTGCTGAAACACTTAATTCTCAGGAATTTATAAATACATGAGAAAATTATAGGGTTTGGGAATCTTCAAGCACTGCTGCTTGTGAAGATCCAATCCCTGGTGACTCCATTGGGATAAGTTTACCACCACCACCTTCTCAGTTACTAGCTATATTAGTACTTCCTTCCTCCACCCTTCCCATACCCTTTTCCAATATGGCTGCCCCTCAATTGACTAAAATGGAAAGGATCCTAGTAGATAGGTATGCCCCCCTAAATTTTCCAAATCCCCTCTTGGCCATGCCCACTGGAGATTACCTCAAGTACATGCCTAATTTCATAGGAGAATGAGATTTCACGACTGAAGAACATCTAGAGGCATTTTACATTATACTGAGAACATTAACATGGAACAAAAAGATGCATGGACTAGGGTTTTTGTGCAAAGCCTAGATGGCCAGGCTAGGAAATGGTTTAAAGAACTTCCTGCTTGATAAGTGGCAAGCATTTAAGCCCTAGATGACATCTTTCTAAAACATTGGGGAGAGAGGAGAGACCACCTCTATTATATCACAGAGTTCAACAACTTGAAAAGAGAAAATGGGGAGTCTGTCTCCAACTTCACCAAGAGGTTCAACAATATGTACAGCAAGATCCCCACTGATACCTTAGTTAGGATAACCTATGAAAATGCCTTTGACTTTGATTTGTACCTACTTCTTAGAGAAAGGAGGTCTGCCTCCTTATCACTCATGCAAGATGCTTCCCTAGAGGTATAATCAAACATTGTGGCATCTCAAAAGGTCAAAGGAAAGATAGACAGGAAGAAGCAGCAAACAGACCCTATTGGGGCTTCTTCATTGGAGAACAAGATTGAAAAAATGACCAAAATGTTAGATAACCTGACTGCTGAAATGTCTAAAATGAAGACCAAGGACAGATACCTGTGATGGGTAGAGGGCCAAGTGATTTTTCTCCCCAAAACCCTAATTTTGTCCCTTATAGAAGAGGAAACCCCTCAGTTTAGATTCTCAGAAGGGAAAGGAATCAAGGGGAATATCAGAGAATAAGAGCTCCATTTTAGAATGTTGTATTAGAAGAAGAGCTAGAATTCATTGAAGAAGAAGGAGAAGTTGAAGAAAACATCCACTGCATGGAGGGTGAGGTAGACTATTCTTTTTTGACACAGGCATAATATGAGGAAGCCCTAATTGATGAGCAGATCAGTGAAGGAGATGTATATTAGGCTGATGATCAGGGAGGGTACAATTTGAGGTCCAGGCTGGTTACTCCTTTTAAAAATAATGATGTACCTATCAAACAACTAGCTGCACCAGCTAAAAAGGCTCTTATTTTACCAAAGAAAATGGCTGTCATTCCAAAACCATTGCAAAAACTAGCACCTTCATCAAGCCCTGACCATGTCCAACTCAAAGCTCCAGTACATGAGGTAATATTTCCTCATAGGCTGCATTATTCTTTCAACCTTGCGTCAGAGATTCAAAAATTGAAGACTCCTTTCCCATTAATTGAGATAATGAAAAATGATGCATTCAAGTCTTTCATTCTGAATTCTCTTCAGCCAAAGATGCATATTGATACTGACTTTGTAAATCTGCAAGATGACAAACCTATTGTAACCCTAGGCCCCATGATCGAATACCTAAAGGACTCATGCCCACCTTTCTATATATCCTTAAATATCCATGATAAAGTCCTTTATAACTGCTTGCTGGATTTAGGAGCTTCTCATAACCTAATGCCAAAGGATGTGATGGATGAGCTTGGTCTTAGCATTAAAAATCCATACCATGATTTATTCTCCTTTGACTCTAGAAAGGTCAAGTGCTTGGGCCTCATCAAAGACCTTGTTGTGAACCTAACTCAACTACCTTCAAAAAGCATCATGATGGACATTGTAATGGATGATATCCCTCCAAATTTTGGTCTCTTGCTATCTCAATCATGGAGAAAAAGGCTAGGTGGCACCCTGCAGATGGATCTTACATATGCCACCATCTGGATGTTTGGAGGGGATACCAAGAGGCTTTATAGGGAAAATCAGTTGGCCTACATCATAAGCAATGAGAGCAATTCAATGAATCACCCCATATATGCAGTGGACACTGATTTTGGGTCATGCACTCTACAAATAGATGATTCTCAACAAACATTAGTCCAACTTACTAAGCCCACCTGTCAGCAACCTGAAGAAGTGACCACAGTGGTCTAGAACATGTATTTTGATGGAGCTAGCATTCAAAGCTCACCAGGTGCAGGTGTAGTATTGATCTCCCCATCCAATAAAAACATTCACCTATCTTATAAACTTAATTTTAAAACCACTAACAATATAGCAGAATATGAAGCCTTGTTGCTAGGAGTTAAAGTTGCCAAGGAGATGGGGATCATGTGCATGAGGATTTTTGGAGATGCAGACCTTATTATATAGCAGGTGTTATAGCTGATTTTACCACACATGGTGGATCACACCTTTTTGGCCTTCCCTATCCCTTTGCAGACTCTTTACACCCCATGGACCATTTTTGTACCTTTGATGTTTCCAAGATCATCCCTAAAAACATGCGTAATTTGCTATACGTGACTTTTAAACCTATTCTCGCGTATATACACGGATTTGATCCTCAAACTTGCGTACATCGAGATGTGTGCAAAAGGCTAAATAGTTTTGGAGTTTTCCTTGATGTGGATCCAAGTCACTTGTCTCTTGGCCTTCCATATGCCTTGGGATTGCTCGGATTCGACCTTCCATTACCCCATTGAAGCACTATATAAGGAACCCTTTGGATACATTGAAGGGAGAGGAATTGAAGAGCAAGAAAACTATAGTCCATTGTTGTCGGAGCTTATACTTGAGTCTACATCCCCTTTTCCCTTGGAGCACTTTGTGTTCTTCCCAATATTTCCTTTGCTTGTGAGCTTGCTATCGAGAGATGGAGGATTGAAGTGGTGGAGGCCCAGGTGGAGGACTTAGTTTCTTCGATTCGCAGACGTGTCGATAGAGGTTGTCACTATTGTAATATTTGTTTTATATTAATAGAAATATCTTTTCCTGTCCAATAATGTGTATTTAAATGAGTATTGAATCCATGGATGCTTTTAAATGCTTATATGTTATTGATTATATATGCTAGAGTAGGTCTAACACAATTATATATAGCATGCTTGTCTTGTTTGCTGAATGTTGAGAGAGAAAATTATCAATACAAGCGAGAGTGGAAAAGCTCAACGGGGATCTACATTAACCATTTGGAATAAGGTATGTATCGATATCCTTTAGTGTTAGATGATTGGTTTCTATTGCATATAGGAAAGGATTGATTTCTGTGGTTACTTTGTCTGTTGTGGTACCCCAAGCCATAGGAAGTTTTCTCCGTAACCGAATTGGTGACCATACTGGGGAGTTCGTAGTCATTTCCTTTGGGGGTTTTTATCGGCATTCAATCTTCTTGAAGTGCTCTGATTTCTCTGTTTTTGATTCCGGTCTGGGGGCATGTTTTCCTGGTAGTGTCTGATAGTTGTAAATTTTGTCTCAGCTTATCTATTTTACCTTCTTTTAATCTCTTTTTCTTCCTGTATGTGAGTTTTTTGATTCATAGTCATGTGTACATGTGGTTTTTACTGGAATATCCGCGTAAATACATGGGTTTTCTGCACACAATCGTGTATGCCCCGAGTTTTGAATTTTAGGGGAAGATTAAGTGTTGCTGGGTGATTTTTGATGATTGCTGAGTCTCCTTGAATGCTTCTAGAGTCTGTATACACCTCTTTTTCATACCAGAGACGCTTTTTAGGTTGATTTAAAAAAAAAATGTTCTAGTCATTGCATTTTCTATTTTTTGTTTTGGGATTAGTGCATTAGGTCTCTTTTGCTTTAGTGTTTTGTGTGGGTGCTGTTTGATAGTTCCTGCAGAGTCTGGGGATGGTAGAGTCATTATTTTTCTTTATTATCTCATTTTAATTCAAAAAATTACAAAAATACTTGCTTCTTTGCACCATTATGCATCATTGGATTTTGCATTTTGCATGGTACTTGCATTAGGTTTTCTTGGAAAAGTATTAGTCAGGTCTTCATATAGGAATGATTGCATCTTCATTTGAAGGAAATTTTGCATTTCATGTAGTAGCATACCCCATTTTTCATTTGACATAGTGCATTTGCATTGATTGTTAGGTGTGCATTTTACTTCTTGTTGCGTCATAACACCATTAGTTGCACGATCATTTGCCCTTTTTGAGTAATAAGGCAATTAAAATCAACACATAATAAAATGAATTACACTATTTTCTTTTATAGGGTGCACCAACAAGATTAGGTTTTAGGGTCTTGGAATAGTTCATTGTGAGTAAATTATCCAAGACCACTAGAAAACAACATGTATGTGTTTGTCCAAGTGAGAGTGTGAAATTCCTTGGTATAATTAGTGTTTCTTAGGATCCTCCTCTTACAATGGAGTTAAGCACGAGGTAGTGTGAGCGGTTATTGATTGGGATGACCCCTAGTCATAACTGAGTAGTACCAGAGATATTTCCAGGATTGTATTCATATCTAGGGGTTCTTTTGAGAGTTTTGGGCTTTTCTACCTTTCCCATACAATCAATCCCACCTGCGACTGTCCACCTGAGCATTGATTATATTGAGGTGACCTTAGTTGCCTTACCTAGGTTATCGAGGGGGTACTTTGTAGAGGTTATTCTGCAGGTGTCTCGACCAGGTTGGGGTCGGATAGAATAGTTGCTATATGCGTTGAAGCTGAGAGCCACAATAATTGGTTATGAACCTCTGCTTGTTGTGTATGGGAGTCTCAAGCCTCTCCTAGGCGAGACATACCTGCTTCATTCAGGAGCTCACATATCCTACCCTTGCTTGCTTGTGATTTGGATTTACATTATATAGGTGTATGCTCTGTGCACACTAGTTTGCCTAGGGTTTGCGTAATTAGATAGAGTCTTTTTCATTTTTTGAGTCATTGTGGATTTGGGTGCGGTACTTCACTGTTCTCGTCGTTTAGCAGGAATTCCACCTTCCACATCTGCTCTTCCTTTAGGAGAGAGAAATAGACTGTCCAGGCATACTACTTCTCACATTGATTCACACATGATGGGAGATCAAGAGGATGAGATTCCTAAGATGTCCTCTCCACCTCAAGAGACTGGGGAGGAAGATCCTACTCCTATATATGATCCTTCACCTGATATACCTTCATGTTTCAATTATGATCCCTCATTCATAGGTCACCTGTATTGGTTTCCAGGCAATGAGACTCATCATGAACTCACAAGCACTAGTCATGTTAGTTATGGCATGCCTGATATCCCTACACATGATTCAGCACATCATGCCAAGTCATAAATTGAACCTAACACTACGCCTGGGGGCACTCCTATTCCTTTCCATGTGAGAGATTTGGGAGCACTAGTCACATTGCACCTTCCATCTCAGCGGTGGAAGCTACCTCACGTGCCCATCCTAGACCTAATGTTAGTAGTCATATGTGGATACTAGAACCAAGATGAGTGACCATAGGGAATACCACTTACATCCCTTCACATGTCCCTTTATCCTTGATTCCTACTCCTTCGAATGCATTTTTGACAACCCTTCCTCCCCCTCATTCACATGGTCCTTTGGGTCAGAATGTTGCACTAGTCATGTTCGTACTGTGACTACTCGTACAGTAGTTTCTCAAAGTCAAGTATCTCTTTTTGTCTCAGGAGGTCATATTCCTATTTCTAGATCATCTTATGGTCCATCGCATGGAGTTCCCCATATCCCTACTTATGGAGCTTCTCATGGGATATCCCATGGGACATCTTATGGAACTTCTCATGCACAATATTATGGACCGTAGTATGGACAGAGCTATCAACCTTATGGGTATGGGTATCAACAACCCACTTAATCCTCTAAATATGGCTTTGTTGCACCACATAGTCAAGGTACACCACATCATAATGCTTCCATGCAGCCCTACATAGGTCAAACAGGAGGAGGATATTATGGCCAAGGCCATGGTATTTACAGTAGTCAGCCTTATATGAACCAAAACTATCAAGGAGCGTGGCATAGACTGGCTCAACCTAGTCTCCCTTTCCTCACAACGTTAAATTTACCTGACTTATTGAGACTAATGAATGATCTGGTATCTCATGACCCGGCTTGGCCGACTGTCCCTACAAAGCTTCCCTCAGACATTCCCAAATTCGAGGGAAAATTAGGAGAAGATCCTAGTGAACATGCCACTACCTTTCACCTTTGGTTCTCTTCCAGCTTTTTACATAATGACTCAATCCATTTGAGGCTATTTCAACACACCCTCACAGGGCTTGCAGTGAAATGGTACATAGAGTTACCAAAGGGGGCATACGTATTGTTCGATGATCTTGCTATGACTTTCCTCAACCACTTCCAACTACCAGTGCGTTACGAAATTGGTACGGAGCTCTTGTTGACATTTCGGCAAGACAAAGGCACACATATCTCAGACCATATCCAAGAGTGGTGTAGATAGAAGAGGTTGATTAAAGCTTTCATAATGCTGGATTTTCTCCTTGAGTGGTTCCTTACACCGTGAAGGATGTTTCTACATCTGGAGTCTAGAACAAGGAACAAGAAATTTTTAGGGCACAGGAATTGGATTTTATTTATGCTCAATTCAGACTATTATATGAGATCATACCTAATGCTCCACATTCTAGTTTTGATCCCAAGATCAAGCCTGGACCACATGCCGATGGCATTGTGGGTTGTACAAGTGCCAAACTCGCGGACTCGGTTACGAAACAAGTGAGTCAATTGTCTATTAACAAATACATTTTGGGACAAGATACAGATTCATCTCAACCCACCCAAATGACGAGTGTACTTTTCGTGCAATCGTTAGACCAGAAGGGAAACCAGCAGCCTGGAAGGAATAAGAAAAAGGGTAAAAACAATCGTAAGGGTGGGAACAAGAACGAAACTGCCAATTTTAATGACAAGAACGACCGTAATTCTAGGGGGGACAAGCAATTTAAACATAAGGTTAAGTTTCCTTGCAAATTGTGTAAGGATGACCACCTCACTCACTTGTGTCCTTGTATGGAAGACGCCTCGAGGTTCATAGCATAGGGCCCAGTTGTGTTGACTAATCCTTTACCCCATAATAAAAATATGAACTCGACGACCCATGATAGTCATTCTACATTAGGTGGAGATCAAAATCCACTAGAAGCTAGTACTGGTCATGGATGCATCAACATGGTGCGTGCTACTAAGGTTGTGACTCATATGAAAGACTATGGTTCGTCACAACCAGACCTTGGGAAAGAACCTCCTCCTACTGAGAGTTGTTTGCATATTGAAAATCCTACAGATAAACCTAAGACTACACCTCACATTCCTAAGGGAGTATTAAAGCCTTCGGGGCACAATCCTAATGCCCGAGCCGCCCAGAACTATTTTGTTGTCGAGGATTTGGGACAAACTACTTGTGCGATGTGTGTTCTTGAAGTTCTTCAGAGTTGTCCATCGTAAAGGAAATCTTTTCTTTCTGCTCTTGGGGTGAATGATGATAACTCTTCTTCCATCATCAAATTTGAAACCATGGGAATCCATCCTCGCTTGCCTTACTACATGTCTCTCTTGATTCATGTGGAATGTCTTAACATGACCGTCAAACACACTGTGATTGACGAAGGCGCTGTTACTTCCGTGATGTCTTTGTCATGTTGGAAGGGTTTGGGTTCTCCTGAGTTGTCTAAATCCACTACCATGTTGATTGCCTTTGATGGTAGATCATTTTAGTTGCACGGAATTCTTCCTTCTCTTAAGGTCCATTTGGGAGGGAAGACTGTCGCGATCTAGGTCGAGGTGGTTGATGCGCCCCTTGATTACAATATTTTACTAGGTCAGAATTGGATGTATAGTATGCAAGCTGTAGCCTCTTCTCTTTTTCGAGTTGCATGCTTTCCATTTAATGGGAATCTTGTTATGCTTGATCATACATCATTAAAAAATATGAGTGTTAGTGCATCATTGGGAGCTTCTTTCCCAATTATCGATCACTCTCAGTTGACAACTGGGAGTGTGCGTGTAGGTATGTATCCATCCCTTATGGATACATTTAGTTGTCCTGCACCTGTCCTTATGATTGGATCTAGTTTCGACGGGGCTTCATCTTCTTTGAATTTGGTGTTTTTTCGCACTACCCATATGGAAGATCCTTCGATTCTTCCTACACAGAGTCCTTCGAACGGATGTATCGAAACGGACGTGCCGTTGCCTACAACAATGATAGCATATTAAGCGAATCTGGATTGTGTTGTAGAGCCTAGTCCTTCTTCTTCGCGGATGGAAGAGGAGGACTTGTATGTGCTGCCTGCATGGGTAGTTGAGTCCTTTCATGCACATGACTGCCTTGATGGTGTTTTTCTGTCAGATGAAACTATTATTGAGGCAATTTCTGGGGTTGAGCCACCTTGGGAAGAGTTACATCATAGATCTTATTTTCTTCCTGAGCTTGACCATTTGGAGCATGAGGACTTTAGGGAGATTCTTAGTGAGAATATTGGTAGTCCCGTGGTTCCATTAAGCTCTCCTGGTCAGATGGCTGATGGGAACATGGCGAATATATCACCTATGATCCCTATCAATATCTCTCGCGATCCTTGCAAGATTGAGAATGTCTATATTGGGGAAGAATGTTACCATGTTGAGATTCTAGAGTATACAGAGCTGTTTAAATATTTTCGTGATATCTTTTCTTGGTCATACGAGGAAATGCCAGGTATCGACCCTCGCATTGTCAAACATGAAATTAAGATCTATCCGAATGCGAATCCTGTTCGACAACGTTTGCATGCGATGAATGCTAGAAAAGCACCTGCGATTAAGGCTGAGATAGAAAAACAGTTGAAAGTCAGTTTTATCTATCCCATTCCCTTGATGGAGTGGGTTTCAAACCCCATTCCATTTGATGAGAAATAGGGAGTGATCTGTATATGTACTGATTTCCACGGTTTGAATTATGCATGTCCTAAGGATAATTTTCCCACACCATTTATTGATCATATTTTGGACGAGTGTGCAGGAAGCGAGGTATTTTCCTTCATGGATGGCTTTTCTGGATATAATCAGATTCAAATTAAAGCTGAGGATCAACACAAACTACATTGATTTGTCCTTGGGGTATGTTTGCATATCAGAAGATGCCTTTCAGCCTTAAAAACGCCGGAGCCACATTTCAGTGGGTGATGACCTTGATTTTTCATGATCTCAAATCGATTATTGAAGTCTTTTTGGATGACCTTGCTGCTCATTCTTGGCTGAGAGCATGTCATTCCTACCATTTGAGATTAGTATTTGAAAGATGCCGCCACTACCAGGTTAGGTTAAATCCACATAAGTGCATTTTTTGCGTGAAGTCTGGTCGCTTACTAGGGTTCATTGTTTCCAAGGAGGGTATAAGAGTCAATCCCTTAAAGGTTGAGGCAATACTTCAATTGTCTCCCCTGAGAAATATTAGACATCTTCAATGTTTGCAAGGCATGGCAAACTTCTTACGAAGATTCGTGGTTAACTTTGCCAATTTGACTAAAGGATTTATGCATCTTTTAAAGAAGGACACCACCTTTTGCTGGGATGTGTGATTCCAGGAGTCCTTTGATGCTCTTAAGCAAGCCTTAGCATCGGCCCCCGTGCTTAGTCCACCTAACTATAGTCGTGACTTTTTGATTTATGTGGCCGCGTCCATGGAGACAATTGGTATGGTTTTGGTTCAAGGGGATGAGGAACTCCATGAGCATTTCATATATTATTTGAGCCGAAACCTTATAGATGCAAAAATCCATTATTCCCGTGTGGATAAACTTTCCTTAGCTACCGTTCATGCGGTTCAGAGATTGAGACACTACATCCTCCTTCACCAGACCTTGGTGGTAGCTCATGTCAATCCATTTTAGTTTATCCTCACTAGAAGGATGACTGGGGGACAGTATAATAAATGGATTGTTATTTTGAAAGTATAATAGAAAGATGATTAGTTTGTTTCGACGAAATTGAAGAAATCGTTAATTTTTGCAGAGCTCATTTCTGATTTCCCAAGTGAGGAGGAGGATGAATTTTATGAGGATACGTTTGTTGATGAGCATATCTTCCTTATCTCAACTTTGGATCCATGGTATGGAGATATTATCATATATTTACAAACATTGAATGTCCCTACTCACCTTTCATGGGATGAGTGACGATGATTATGTCACGTGTCTAAGAACTACCTTATAGTGGATAACACTTTTTACCATCGTGGGGTAGATTCCATTTTACATTGTTGTTTAACCCATGAAGAGGCTGAGGTTGTGCTGAATGATTTCCATGGAGGGGCATGTGGTGGTCATTTATCTAGGATTTCTACAGCCCAAAAAAATTGAGAGCGGGATATTTTTGGTCATTGATCTTTAAAGATTGTGTTAATGTGGTCAAGAAGTGTCACCCTTTCCAGGTGTTTGCACACAATATGTGCTCACATCCTACCCCGTTACATCCGATTATCACCGTTGGTCCCTTCACCAAGTGGGGGCTTGACTTCATGGATTACAACCCAACTTCAACTGAGGGGCATCATCATATTATAGTGGCTGTTGATTATTTCATGAAATGGGTTGAGGCTATGCCCACGATTAAATCCAACGGTGAGACAGCCGCGCATTTCATATTCAACCAAATTGTTACTCGGTTCGGTATTCTAAAAGATCTTGTCACTAACCATGGTAGGAACTTTCAGAATCATATGATAGAAGAGTTGGCCTCAAATCTAGGGTATAAGCAGGAGCACTCCTCTTCTTATTACCCTCAAGCGAATGGACAGGTTGAAGTAGTGAACAAATCACTTAAGTCCATTCTCCAATGAACCATTGCACAAAGAAAAATGAATTGGCATATCATGTTATATCCTGCTTTGTGGGCATATAGGACCGCGGTTAAGACTACCACTGGTTTTTCTCCATATCAGCTTGTACATGGAGTGGACTCTGTCTTGTCGGTTGAATGCAAAATCCCTTCATTGAAGCTAGCTATAGAGCTTTTACCAGAAACTTTCGAATTGGAGGAACGTTTGGTCCACTTAGAGCAGCTTGATGTGCAGCGCCGAGATTCTTTAGTGTCTCTTGAGGTGAATAAGTGTCGTGTTAAGGTCCAGTATGATAAGTCTATCCATCCGAGGAGGTTTAGTGAAGGATATTTGGTCCTTTTGTGGGACCAAGCTAAAGAACCCTTGGGGGCAGGGAAGTTTAATCCCATGTGGCATGGTCCTTATGTAGTCAAACATGTGTTAGAGAAGGGCGACTATGAGCTGGTAGATTATGAAGGGATAGCCTTGGTGGAGCCTAGAAATGGGCTCTATCTTAAAAAATACTATGCATGATCTTCAGCCAGGGCTAATTATTGTATATTATTATACAGTTTTTTGCATAGTTAGGTATTCTTATGGTGATCGGGTTTGTTGATTAGCTTTCATTTCTTATGGTAGATGTCAATGGAGTCTTTCACTTTCATAGGATTTGCTGATGGTGTTAGCTGCCACACTCAAAACTCAGCCTCTACTGCTTGGGTGATTTATACTCCTACGGGTTAGGTGTTGTCTTCAGGAGGTGTATGTTTACGGCCTTCTTCAAACAATGTTACTGAGTATAGTGCCGTTATCAAGCTATTACTGGATGCCATTTCACATGGTGTTCTCTCTCTTGAGGTACATCTTGATTCGCAGTTAGTAGTGTCATAGCTTAATGCCTTGTATCGTATTAGGGATCTGACAGTATTACAAAGATTCTTACATGTGAGATTGTTAGAACGACAATTTGACAACATAACATACATACATGTTCCAAGAATTTATAATCAAGTTGCTGACTCATATGCTAACTATGTGTTAGATTGGCATTTGTTTCATAGACCATAAGCATATCACAAACATACATTTTTACACATGTAAATAAATAATTACCATAAAAGTTTTTCATTAAACATCCAAAATGTGACATCATAATACATAAGTGTCATAATAAAAAAATGGGGCTTCCAAGCCACCAAAATATAATACACGGTAGTAAAAAAATGAATCACTCTCAGGTCTCTAAGCATGTGGTGGAGGAGGAGAGGGGTTCTGATCATGGTAGCACACCATGGCTCTAGCTAGTCTTCGAAATAACCGAACCCATGCTCATGGCACACCAACCACCTGATGCTGCATGGCCTCAGGCAAGTCCTCAACTTGCGCCATGGGTACCCGGTGTGTCAATCATACAAAGTTTGTGTGGATGCTTTGGAGCGTTCACTCTGCATCCACACCCATGATATCATCTCCTCTTCCCCTTTGTCTATGAAAAGGGAAGCCGTCAGGCCGCCATGGTCCAACATATGCATACATATGACAGATTGTCACTATGTTTCATCACACCAAAACATGTCTTTTGACTCTATATATCAAAAAACACAAAAAAAATTTAATAATTCAAAAAACTTAAAAAGATGGTTTGGGATTCATTACCAATATCACCATATGCTGCTCCTGGTGGTAGGGGCATGTTGGGATCTCCCTAAAAATATATCCCTGCATAAGGGTAATCATTGATGGCAATAATCTGTCGCTACCACCATGGAAAGAAATCAGCTGGGTAGGGGTTGGAAACCCTACCTCCACATAGTTTGCGCATAGCATCTACCCAATGTCATTGGGCCGGATCTTGAACCACGTGAGAAGGAACGTCAGCTCTAGGGCTTAGCCCCAGAACACGCTTGAAGAAGAACATGCTCAATATACTACCGAAACCAAAGTTTCATACCTTGCCCATCTTGTAGTCACTGAGTTGCTGCTTCATGTTACTCAACAGTGCAGTACTCCAATCATAAACAATGGGTCTCATGCACTCCACTGCATAGAACATCAATGGCCGTGAGGCTTGGTGGAGTGATGCTATCCCAGCTATCCTACCGAGTGCCAATAGTATGGCCTTTAGTCCTAGCACTTAGATGGAGTTTGTTAGGATTTGACTCCCAACCCTTTTTTTTGTATAGAAAACAGTATATTGCAATGTTCTCATCAATTATGAGGCCACCTCTGGGCCCGCGAGAGTGTAGGTTGACCACCTCTCCCTGTCAGGACAATCCTGTAATGAAGTATATGTCCTCCACCTCTATAGTGAGGGACATCTCGTCGATATGGAAGGAATCTGAGTCTAGATCCTAGTACTCTACCAGCATCTACAGAAAAATACCTGATTTCCGTGTGGGACGAAATGACCAATTTAGACTGGCCTAAAAGTAAAGAATAGACCATGGAAATTGAAAAAATTTACATGAAAATGGAAGAGGAGGACATGAGAAGTTACCTAGAACAAACGGTGTTGAATTTTGCCGGACAAAGCTCCCGAAATTCGCGATTGAAGTTCTAAGCTCAAATAGGTAAAAATTTCAAATGATATGTAATTTTTGATTTTTTTACTATTTATAGAAAATTTTTGAAATTTTTTACCCCCTTTCTATAGTTTTGAACCGTTTCTAACCATTTTGGACCGTTTTGGACTAATCTGATGATGTAGGAGTCCATTTTGAGTGTCGTTTCGACCATTATTTTGACCCGTTCGTGCCACTTCCAGGTATTATGTATTAACTAGCATATAGGTTAGATTTCACATCCGTGTGCATTTTGCATGACCTTATTACCATTTCATTATAAACTTAGGTATGAACCCATTCTATCTTGTCACGGAACCTTCTTGCTGTTTTAGAAGTGACATGATGTGAATGGTAGAGCTTGATGTTATACCAAAATCCTATCACCATCATGTGATAAGACATTTGACATACCTACTTTCCTTGAATCCCAACTTCTGGAGTGGAAACTAAATGGTTTTTCATTAATCTGTCATACAAATTCCCAGCATCGTGCATGCCCCTTTATCCAGGAGCGGTACCCTTGCTCACACCTCCTTTCATCGGTTGTCCACAAATGGTGCCACCACCCATTGCCCTTCTTCCATAGGCGTTTATTACTAGAACCACTCTGTCATAGAAGGAGAAGCGCGGTACCCTAGGTAAAAATGGAAAAAGAGAAGTTTCTTGAGGCTTCTAGATGATAAGCCTCATGTACTACCTTATCCCTACTATTGTGGGTTGGTTGAGCTAGAGATCCCTCATCCTAGGATATTAGAGGCCACCTCACCCACTAATTTCTCAACCATCTCTATCCATTAAAGCCCTATAAATATGAGCTCATAGCCATGGTTGAAGGGGAAGAACATTGAAGGTATTGTTATGCTGTTGGATTGATTATTGGCCCAAGATCATTTGGAGAGAGCATAAAGAGCTAGAGTCTGAGCTTATGGGGATGAAGAGCTGGTTTCATGGATATGCATGTCAACACTAAGGCTTGGTTGTAAACTTCGTCATATTTCTAATGCAAGTTGATTTTCTGTCCCATATATATTGTTGATGTTTGATTTTAGATATATATTGCTAGATTCCTTAGTCACTAGCATATATTAGTAGATCATATTCTGGTTGCTTTGATTCATTTCACGTTGAGCTTGATTGCAGGTACACAGGTGGACTATCAAAGCCTTGTATTCCAGATATCTACAGCGTCTAGGGAGAGTTATAAGCCTCTGTGATCTATTTGTTTTGGATCTGAACCATTCAGACCAGTGGAACAACTTGCTGTTTACAGGAGGTGAAATATTACAGCTAACACTTGACCATACATGGGTGCCTTAGTTAGCTCCTTTGTTGCTGAATTTGGTGCCCATGCTGACATTTTTTCCCTTTAGGGTGTGGGAGTCCTTTGTATAGTATCACCATGTATTTTCGCAAGAGCCTCATACTCCTCTTGATCTTTTTTGCTGGCCTTTGTCCCCAAGACTCTCTTATGTCAAGTTGTAATTGCATTATCATGAGTTTTTCCTGCCTTATTGAGCCTTATGTCGGCTTACTTGACTTGGATGATCAGTGATATAGCCTGATCTTGTCTCATGTCTAGCCATGCAGAGCCATTTTACATATTCTTTGCATATTGATTCCCCATTTTTCACCAGGAGGAGACTTTCCCCCGAGTGTCATTATCCTACACATGTGTCCTTGCATTGAGCATGGGTATGTTCCGTTGCTTGGAACTAGTTTGTTTTCCCATTGACACTCGTCTCCTCCTAGTCTGTAACTATAAAGTACTTTTATTATTTTTCAATCTTTTCAAAATATTTGAAAAAGTCCAAAAAAAATGAAAAAACCAAAAAGCCGGACAATAAAAGAAGTTATCTTTGGCAGGAGTCGAGTCGTGTTTCCTTTGAACAGAGCATTGTATATCACATCCGTTGGTTGGGTTAATAGTTTGACTTTAGGATTTGTACTCATTTCTTTGAGTTTATCTCCAATGACTAGTTAAGCTTCCAGTCCCTATGGAGCCTCTGTCGATGCCTCCTGTGTCGCAAAGATGTCCCAGTTTTGTATATCGAGTCTATGCTGCCTATATTCAGTCACGATTCACCTTTATGCTCTTGTTTGAAGGAAGTTGAAACTTGAGTCAGCCATTCCTCAGTTCTCTTGACTTTGCATGTCGACCATTCTCGGTACTGATACTGGTTCGTGCACATTATGATCGATTCCTTCCACATTATACAGCCTTGTTGAGTACCTCATGTTGGATGATGAGGGATGCATTAATTCCCTCCTTCCAGCGGATTTCATCCCACCGAATTCAGATCATTTATTCTGGGATAGGAATCTAGAGTCATTTTTAAGTGCCTTGAGACTTGCAGTCATCAGTGGCAGGTTCTCTTGCCATCGACAGTTTTTGGGAATACATCAATGTCCCCTGATTGATGGATCCTTTCAAGTGTTCGACCTCAACACATTTAGTCACACTTTTTAGTTTTCACTCTAGTACCTTGATTCCCATTTTCATTATCGATGGGTGATCTTGCATTTGTTAACGGTATACATCAATGACCAGTAATCAGACGATGGACTACTATGTTTGACCTCGACACCTCTATTCGCATAGTAGGACATGTACTCGTAGCGGATTATGTAGAAGACCTTCCATATTGGTGGCATTTCATATATGCTACCTCCTTGATCGTGCCAGTGTTCATGAGATTTCAACTCTCGTGACTTGATTCCAGTGTATGCCAAATATTTCCAGCCAATATGGAGATCTTGATCCATTATATATCTTCAACATTCACAGAGATCATGATCCTTTATATATTTTCATCATGGATATTCTGATCTATCTATATTATATGTGGCAATGACCACACATGTCATATTTTGTATCATGCCTATTCATGGCCATTGTACTCTTATGTATCCAGGATTGCTATATCTACTTGAAGTTATGTGCAGAGTTTGATTATTGTATTGTACTATTGGATGGCTGGTTCTTCCACCCGATTCTTCATCACTCCACTTCTGGTATGGACTTATAATGTATTTCAACCATCGTATCACCCCTCTGACCTCACACATTAGGGGGCATATGTTACAATTGATTTTACCACACATGGTGGATCACACCTTTTTGGCCTTCCCTGTCCCTCTGCAGACTCTTTAGACTCCATGGACCATTTTTGTACCTTTGATGTTTCCAAGATCATCCCTAAAAACATGCATTATTTTCTATACACGACTTTTAAACCTATTCTCGCGTATATACGCGGATTTGACCCTCAAACCCGTGTACATTAGGATGTGTGCAAAAGGACAAATAGTTTTGGAGTTTTCCTTGATGTGGATCAGATTCACTTGTCTCTTGGCCTTCCATATGCCTTGGGATCGCTCATATTTGACCTACTATTACCCCATTGAATCACTATATAAGGAACCCTTTGGATACATTGAAGGGAGAGGAATTGAAGATCATGAAAAACTATAGTCCATTGTTGCCGGAGCTTATACTTGAGTCTGCATCCCTTTGTCCCTTGGAGCACTTTGTGTTCTTCCCAAGCTTTCCTTTGCTTGTGAGCTTGCTATCGAGAGATGGAGGATTGAAGTGGTGGAGGTCTAGGTGGAGGATTCAGTTTCTCCGATTTGTAGACGTGCCGACAAAGGTTGTCACTATTGTAATATCTGTTTTATATTAATAGAAATATATTTTCCTGTCCAATAATGTGTATTTAAATGAGTATTGAATCAATGGATGCTTTTAAATTCTTATATGTTATTGATTATATATGCTAGATTAGGTCTAACACAATTATATATAGCATGCTTGTCTTGTTTGCTGAATGTTGAGAGAGAAAATTATCAATACAAGCGAGAGTGGAAAAGCTCAATGGGGATCTACATCAACTTCCTGCATGTAGGAAAGGATTGATTTCTGTGGTTACTTTGCCTGTTGTGGTACCCCAAGCCATAGGAATTTTCTTCCGTAACAGCAGGTCAACAACACTTTTCAGACAAAAAATGTCAGACTAAAGGCCTACAGGGACGAGGTATGGAAACTCAGAGACTCCTTTATGTTTTTTGAACTGTCATATATACCTAGGGTTTTGAATCACCTGGATGATTCCCTGGCTGTCTTTGCAAGTCTGTTTGTTCCTCCTTTACCTCCTAAGCTCAGCTATGATGTTCAAGTTAAGTATAGACCTTCCCTGCCAGATAATGTCAAATTTTGGAAGGTGTTTGAGAATGATGATGAGCTTAGCAAATTCCTTCAGCTAGTAGATGAATTCTTTGATATACATATAGATGAGGATAACCTAAACATGGAGGAATCCAAACAGCTCAAGTTGAAAGATAAAGTGGCAGATTAGAACATTGTCCAATTACCTAGCAACTATATACCTCGGGGTCTAGTACCTTTGGAAGAGCTGTTTGATCATAATGACATCCCTTTCGAGCCTGCCAAAAAGGAGCAAGACCTTGCTATCTAAGAGAAAAATATAGGTATCCAAAGCAATCCAAAACTGATAAATCTGTCCACTGAGTTGACTACTGATCAGAGGTCAAAATTTTGTATCCTGATAAACCTATGACACCAATATCATCTAGCACATGATTCCTTTGGAGAAGGACTCCATCCATTTCAAGCAGAAGTTGAGATCCATCAGTCCTCTCCTATTACTAGTAATTGAAAAAGAAATCCATAAGCTCTTCAAAGCCAAAATCATAATCCCCCTCAGGTGATCCAAATGGATTGAAAACCTAGTGGTGCTAAGGAAGAAGAATGGGGAAATCAGGTTGTGTGTGGATTTTAGAAATTTGAACAAATGTTCCAAAAAATACAACTATCCATTGCCCAAGATGGAACACCTGTTGCAAAAAGTCTCAGAGGCTAGTGTCATTTCATTCCTGGATGGCTTCTTTGGATACAACCAAGTTGCTGTGCACCCTGATGACCAAGAGAAGACTACCTTTACCACCCCTTTGGACACTTTCATGTATTCTAAAATGTCATTTGGCCTGATGAATGCTGGGGCTACTTTTCAAAGAGCCATGGACCTAGATTTTGTAGGGTTGAAAGATAAATTTTTGCTCATCTACTTGGATGACCTAACTGTTTACTCTCACAGCCATCATGGCCATTTGCAGCATTTGAGGAAGGCATTTCTGAAGTGCAGAAGGTATGGGATATCACTCAATCCTAAGAAATCCCAGTTTGCACTCAATCAAGGAAAACTCCTAGGTCACATAGTCTCAGCTGAAGGTGTAAAGATTGATCCAGTAAGGGTGAAGTAATCTAGAAGCTATCCATACCGAGGTCAAAAAGGGACATTCAATCCTTTTTGGGTAAGATAAACTTTGTCGGGAGGTTCATCCCTAATTTATCTGAGATGGTGAAGCACATAACAGTCATGCTGAAAAAGGATACAGAAATAAGATGGACTGACCAGGAAAGAAGCTCTTTCGAAGACATCAAGAAGGCTAACATGGAGGCCCCAACCCTGATTAGTCCTGACTATACCAAGATTTTTTACATCTTCTCTTTTGCATCTTATGACACAGTGGCATCTGTGCTATTATAAAAAGATAATTAGGGTCTTGATCATACAATTGCATTCTTCAGCAAAGCCTTGAGAGATGTTGAGCTGAGGTACGATCCAATTGAGAAACAGGCTTATGCTCTCATAAAGTCATTGAAGACTTTTAGAATTTACATTCTCCATGCAAAAGTTCTTGCATATGTCCCTTCAACTGTTGTGAAGGATGTTTTGACTCAACCTAACATTGATGGAAAGAGAGCTAAGTGGATTTCCAAGCTCATTGAGTTCGGTATAGAGGTGAAACCCACTAAGCTAGTAAAGGGACTAGGTCTGACCAAACTCATGGCTAAAGAAAACTGTGAACTAATGGGGATAAACTTCACCTGTGTCAAATCAGTAAAATTGCAAACTATGGTAGCAGTAGAAGCAGATCAGGATCATAATGACATTCCACCAGTAGCTGAAAACCTATCTTCATGTGAGTGGTACTCAGGTATTATTCAATTTTTGCAGAAATTGTAAGTTCCTCCTGATCTCACTCCTAATCAAGCACGAGCTCTTAAATTAAAATCTGTTAAGTTTTGCATAATTGACAAACTGCTATACTAGAAAGACCAGTATGGAATTTTGTTGAGATGTCTAGATAAAGAAGAAGCAGAGCAGGTCATGCATCACTTTCATTCCAGCACATGTGGGGGCCACCATTATTGGAAGACCACAACCCACAAGATCCTAAGAGCAGGATACTATTGGCCAGTCCTTTTTACTGATGTATGTACTTTTGTAAGGGCCTATGACCAGTGCCAAATATTTATAGGCAAGCAATAGATCAAATCCTTTCCCCTTAGGCCTATTGTGGTGAATGGTCCTTTTCAGCAATGGGGTCTATATTTCATAGGTGAAATAAATCCATATTCAAGTGGGCAGCATAAATGGATCCTAGTAGCCACAGACTACTTTACCAAATGGATAGAAGCAGTACCCACCAGGAACACCACTCATTAGGTCATCATGAGATTTTTGTATGAGAATATTTTTAGCAGGTTTGGCCGCCCAGTAAGGTTAGTAACTGATAATGCACCAGCTTTCAAAGCTGGGGCATTAGTTAAAATGTGTGAGTCAATGGGCATTCAACTGGTGCATTCCACATCCTATTCATAGGTGAAATAAATCCATCTTCCAGTGGGCAGCATAAATGGATCCTAGTAGCCATAGACTACTTTACCAAATGGATAGAAGTAGTACCCACCAGGAATGGCACTCATCAGGTCATCATGAGATTTTTGTATGAGAATATTTTTAGCAGGTTTGGCTGCCCAGTAAGGTTAGTAACTGATAATGCACCAGCTTTCAAATCTAGGGCATTAGTTAAAATGTGTGAGTCAATGGGCATTCAACTGGTGCATTCCACATCCTGGTGCATAATTGACAAACTATTGTACTAGAAAGATCAGTCTGGAATTTTGTTGAGATGTTTAGATAAAGAAAAAGTAGAGCAGGTCATGCATCACTTTCATTCCAGCACATGTGGGGGCCACCATTATTGGAATACCACAGCCCACAAGATCCTAAGAGCGGGATACTATTGGCAAGTCCTTTTTGCTGATGTATGTACTTTTGTAAGGGCATGTGACCAGTGCCAAAGATTTATAGGGAAGTAGCAGCTCAAATCCTTTCCCCTTAGGCCTATTGTGGTGAATGGGCCTTTTCAACGATGGGGTCTAGATTTCATAGGTGAAATAAATCCAGCTTCCAATGGGCAACATAAATGGATCCTAGTAGCCACATACTGATTTACCAAATGGATAGAAGCAGTATCCACTAGGAACGCCACTCATCAGGTCATCATGAGATTTTTGTATGAGAATATTTTTAGCAGGTTTGGCTGCCCAGTAAGGTTAGTAACTGATAATGCACCAAATTTCAAAGCTGGGGCATTAGTTAAAATGTGTGAGTCAATGGGCATTCACTTGGTGCATTCCACATCATATTATCCTCAAGGCAATGTCTTGGCTGAGTCATCAAACAAAATCCTAGTTAGGCTCATAAAAAAACTACTGGATACAAATCAGAAAAGATGGGATTCTAAGCTTAAGTTTTATTTATGGGCTGATAGAGTAACAGACAAAATATCTATAGGGACTTCTCCATTCAAGTTAGTTTATGGTACTGAGGCCATTTTTCCTATTTAGCTCATTCTGCCAGTGGAAAAATTCTTTCAGGAAGAGGAAGATGAACCAAATGATATGGTGAGGAGGATGATGGACTTGGTGGAGTTGCAAAAAATCAGAGAACAAGTGATAGGAAAATCATAAGCCCATCAACAGAGGATAAAGGGCATGTTTGACAAAAGAGCAAAAGTAGACAACTTTCAGGTTGGAGATTGGGTCCTAAAGTGGGATGCTGTCAAACAGGACAAGGGAAAACATGGAAAGTTTGATTCATTGTGGATTGGATCTTTTGTGATAGATCAGGTACATAAGAATAACACCTTCAGATTGCAGAATCTTGAAGGGGAAGAGGTGTTTGATGGCCCAGTGAATGCGCGGTTTTTGAAACTTTACTTTATTTGAGGCTCTGAGGCCTTGTCATTGTAAATTAGTAGTTAGTAGGTTGTTTTTGCTTACAGAATAAACTCCATGCCCAATGGAATAGTAAATGATAGGGTTAAGTTTTTAGTTGTTTTCAGGGAAAGGCATTTTGGTCTGGGATTCTTGGGACCTCACTGGGAAGTTCCCATCCCCTGGTAGGAGCCAAATGTTATCTCCCAAAATAAATTTATTTTGATAGTATGAAGAATTTGATTTATGTAATGAAAGATATGAGGATGACTAACAAATTGAAGGTCTATGATCTTGATATGGTTGAAAAAATTGGAAGTTATAGCTTTCGGTGGCTTAGGTGAGGCTCTTAATAGCTCATTATCCACCGAAAGGCTATGTTTCGGCAGTTAACGGTTTAACACAAGATAAAAGTAAACCACCAAAAGTGGGCCCGGGCGAGTAAAATGCAAAAACACTTTCGGTGGCTTATGCGAGACTTCAAATGACTCATTATCCACCGAAAAGTGTTGCTTTCGACAGGTTAGGGAGAATACCAAGAAGGATTTTAACCACTGAAAGCAGGAAACAAGTGACATTGGTAAAGGCACTTTTGGTGGCTTAGGTGAGACTCCAGACAACTCATTAGCCACCAAAAGGTGATGCTTTTGACAACTTATTGAACAGTTCAAAGCATATTTTAACCATTGAAAGCAGGAAAATAAGTGTTCGGGAAAAAGTGCTTTCGATGGCTAAGGCGAAAGCTCAGACATTTCATTAGCCATTGGAAGGATGGGTTTTTGGCAGTTAAAAGGGTTTTTCGGTGAGGTCACTATCCACCGAAAGCTGGGTTTCACCGCGATGCTGGGATAATGGTTTCGGTGGCTTAGGTGAAAGGGATATCACTTCATTAGTCACTGAAATCCATCTTTTCGGTGGCTAGCAGACAAACTCCCAAAGGTTGTTAACCACCGAAAAGGTAAAATGTGGAAATGGTTAGAAAGCGGTCAAATCAAACCCCGTCAGCAAGATAAACGATCAGTGAAGGGTGTGACAAACCACTAAAAGGACTTGAGCCTGCATAATCGCATGTGGAAATAAGTGAAGGAGGTCATTATAAAACTGATAAAGGACTGATAGGATCGGAAACCCTCAGTTTTCTTCCACCTGTCCAAAAGAACAACAGAAAATCTCACCGAGTATCCAGGCTGATTTATAATATGATTGTTGGGCAAAGGAAATTGAGAAGATCAACTGTTTCCATCACCTTATGACCTCAACATCCATCATGACAGCAAAAAACCTCATAATCAGTGCCAAAAACTCCAGCACATTTCACTTTTTATCTTAGCATTCCTCTCCACCAGGAAAACCATCTCTGAGAAAGCATCCTACTAACACACTGTCATATAGAGCTTAGAATTATTTTTGCAGGTACCCAGGAGTGGCATTCATCAATATGAAGAAGGGAGGGCCTGCTCTCAGGAAAGAGTTGGGAGATATCAACTATTTGGAAGCACATCCAAAGGTATGCAAACTCTTCCAAGAAGCTGGATGTTATAGGTTTTGTGAGAAGATACAAGGTTCCCATCAGCAGGTGACTGAGGCATTTTCCCTCTCATTTGATGGTTCAAAGGCAGTCATAGGCAAAGAGGAATTTCACATAGATGAAACCTTGATCACTGAAGTGACTGAACTCCCTGGAACAAGAGAAAAATGGTTCAAAACCACCATACCAAAGGATGTAGAGTTCATGTCTTACCTAAAGCTTGAGCATAGAGGAGTGGTGTGGAAGATGAGTGTGCCATCATCTTGGTTGGAAGAGAGGTGGCAACAACTATTGAAGGCCATTGTGGTCTACCTAACATGTGAAGGAAGATATAACAGAGCCATGATATACCATTTCAAGTTAATGAACCACTTCACAAGTAAATCCCACTAAATTCACCCTTTTACTTACATAGAAGTTTGGGAAATATGGCATACCAAGTGAAATCCCAACCAACCAAGATTGCTGGTAGATTGTCTCACTATGGCCTTATCCAACTGTTGATCCAAGAGTTGCTGAAAAGAAGGAATATGGAATGGCCTTATTTCTTGTTTTGGAATGGATTTGAGACAGGTCTTCAGCCAGAAGAGATGGGGAAGTCTCCTGCCAAAAATTCCAGCACACCAAGGAGTGGGAGAAGAAAGAGGAGGGTTATATCCCCAGCAGTAGCAGAACAACCTCCCTCCTCTTCCAAAGCCAAGAAGGTAAAAAGGAACTTGGACTTCAGTGAGAAGGGCCAGGAAGTTGAAACACACAATAAGAATATTTGAATCTACCCTACTCAGATTCTTAAGAGGAGCAAGAGGAAGGTGAAAACCTAGCTCTGTAGATTGTAGCAATGACTGAAGAACTACCACCCCCCACACCAAAGGAGCAAGAGGAACCAGTAGATAAGGCTTCCTCCAGCAAGCCCAAACCTCAAAAGATAAATCAATTATTGAGGAAAATTTATGAGATGGGGATTTTGGAAAGGGAAATAAAGAAAAATAATGCTGCATTGACCAGCAGGAACAAGCTTCTACATAAGTCTTACCTAGAGCAGAGAGAAAGATATGTTTTCTTAAAAATACTAAATATAAGGTACCTAAAAGACAATACTAGATTGTAGAGGATGATTAGGCTCCAAAGACTACAGCTGAAGGAGGCCAAGGAAAACCCTAGCACCCATTCCATGTTGAAAACCCTAGATGAAGCTGCAGTTAGACTTTAGCCTCCAAAAACTAGCCAGGTTGCTGTTAACCCTCCTAGCACAGAGCCTATTGAAGAAGAAAGCTGAGCAGACAGACCTAAACGAACATTTTTGGAAAAAACCTAGTTATTTTTGGAAAACAAGGCTTTCGGTGGCTTAGGTGGATGTTGGTGCAGTTCATTAGCCATCGAAAGCGCCGCTTTTGGCAGATAAGGATTTCGATAGTCTAGCCTCTTAACCACCGAAAGAAGATAGAGGCTTAAAATTGAATTTTGGCTTGCAGGACCAAATTTGGGTGAATATAGATGGCTCAAGGACAAATTCTGAAGATGAAAAAAGAAGAAGAAAGCATTAGGAAAGGTCTGTTTCAGTTTTACTATGACATAACAATGGAAAAGGTCACCAACACCTAGATGTCAAAAGAAAATAGTGACTTAACTAGTAGAGGGCCAGTAGCAGTGATTTCCAGCAGTTGCCTCAGTTAGCTGAAGGTTCATATAGTGAACTAATTCTTCAGTTAGTTAGACAAGTATTTAATTAGAATTTTTTAACCTAATTTGGAAAAAAATATTATTTTGTTTATTTTTGTAAAAAACAGATCCAAGTTTTCATGATCTATGTATTTTGTAAAGGAAGTTTTTGGATTGTTTAAACTCCTTACTTGTGGGAGTAAATTCCTTGTCTCTTCTAGGGACTGTTTTCGTTTTTCCATATAACTAGCCATGAGTTCCTCCTTGGATTTGAAAATTGGACTTGATTCTGAACTATCTACACTTTTAAAAGAAAATTGATTTACCTGTACATATTTTGTTGGGACTAAAGCAACTCTCTTGAAATCATCAGAAATCTCTTCACTTAAAACTCCACCAACTTGAAACAATTTGGATTTTTTGTGTGACCCATCTTCATCCACTTCCATGCTTTCGATTTCAGACACACTCCTTTTAATCAAAATATTAGGACCCTCCATCACTTGAGATACTGCAGTACTTGCATCTTCATCAGACCTTGGAGTCTCCATAAACTGCAACAGATTGGTTGTTTCATTCAATCCTTCAATAAACTGGTGGTCAAATGGTTTGTTTTTGTTTTCCTGCTTCCTTAGGGAAATTATATGGTGAGGATCATAATTTTCCTTTGGCTCTTTTCGGAATTCCATGCTCTCCAACAGCTTTTCAATAAACACCAGGGCACCTTTATTCTTGAAAATAAAAGAGCCAACCTTGAGAGGGAATTTGATATTTGAATATTTCTTGAAGGTTTCAAAATGTTCTTCCTCTGAGTGCAACCTTTTCCTCATGAATTCTAATGCAAAAATTCTCGGAGTAAGGAAAGCGGGTAACCTATAAGGTTCCCCAGTAAATCCATATATCCTAAAAACAGTGGAATCTTTATATAGGAACCAATCTCCAATTCGATCCTCAGGTGAGGATTGCATTAGGCATTTCATCTCTTCTAACACATGGGGCAACATTTCATCGAACAAAATTTTATATAGTTTTGACATGATTGAATTTGCGAATTCAAACATGTTGATTTGCTTGGGCAAATCCGAAGAGAAGATGGTACTCAAAAACTGTAGTTCAGTGACGTTTGAACATAGCAACATGTTCAATAAGTAAGTTTGAAATTTAAAGAACCTAACCTTTGGGAATTCACTTAATTGAAGATGTATCGCTTCTGCCAAGTACTCATCTAGACTGAATACAGGAACGAACTGAGACTCAGAACTTAATGAACTCATTTTTAACAGAAAACCCAGGATGACTTCATTTACGTGACAATCATCGTCAAGACCCAAGATTTGACAAACTAAGGATACCACCAATTGAACTTCATCTTTGAAAATATGAACATGGTAAGGCAGGAAAATACCATCTAATGATTGACCCTCTTTCAAAATGCTGGATAGGAATTTGCAGCGGACTTCAGTTCCACTACTTTTATACAATTCATCAAGAATAGACTCATTTATAGGTTCACGACTGTCAGGGTAACTGTCGGGCAAGTTTAGGTTTTCACGGATGACTTTGGCATTAATTTTACAGAGTATTCGAGACATAGAATAACTCACAATGACTCTCTGAGAAGGGGAATAATTAACCGCATACCATTCTACGAACTCGGGAAAATGCAGAGTTTGTTCAACAGCAAAATAATATAAAAAGGATTTACAGACATTTAAGACATCATTGCCCTATGAATTATACTACCACAACCTCTGTTTATTGACTGATACACTTCCTATGGACAGGAAAGGGTCACACACCCCTTGGTCCCCATCAACTAGATAGTCTTCCCTGTCATCTAAAATATGACCAGACCCTTGCAATTCCTTTTCTTGGTCCATACTTCAGTCGATAATGGTAACCAGATAGAGGAATTATGGGCATTTGAGCCTTACCTGTTACCGTGGCTGCATGCATTCGAAATTGACAGTTAAAGGTTGACAAGCACACAGGTCCCTTTCAATCGTCCGGCGCCAATAAAATAATCATCGAACAAGTCAACTTTGCTTTTATAGGACCCCACTCCGGGGGCTCCCTTAGGCGGTTTCCACCAAACCACTTTTGGCTCTGGAATGCACCACGATCGACCATGTGTACAGTGGTTTCTATTCCGCTACAGCCCTTTACATCCAACTACCATGCAACTTTTCATTCTAGATCCCTCAGTAACCGTCGATCTATTTTGCCTTTATTTTTCAGCCATCGGATCAAGCAACACGTAACCAATTCCATCGAGCGTCTTCGTCTTATCAAACGTGCAAGTTCCCACTCCGTATTCATCCATGATCGTCGATGTAATTCACCTTTATTTCCCCGCCGTCAGATCAATTGACACGTACCCAATTCCGAAGGGTTCCTTTGTTTTATCGAACGTGCAGGTTCACAAGGTGGGGTTTACAAAGACCGTAGATCTCATCAAGCTGGATTGACGACCGTTGATCTCTATATTACATCTAATACCCGGATATACTTATCCTTCTCGCATTTTTAGAGAGCGGATACAATATACATCGCCGATCTCCATCTTTTCGCTTCACACCGTTAGATTCTTTGATGACTCATCGTTTTTTCGCTTCTTGCCAAACTTCCATACCATGAAATTTTAACCAAAGTATTATAAATGACCATTACCTCTTCTTCACTATGATCTTTTTGAGCCTCTGCTAAGTATGGTTGTTAACAACTGGCTCCATCTGGGGATGATATCCTCCCGCGAGGTATCAAAGAACTCGTAGACCAGGTGCCTGTTTTTGATTTTTCACAATAACTTCCAGAAAACTCATCTTTTGTTTTTTGTAGATATATTATTTTTTGTTTTTAGAAATGGAAAACATGCCTCTTGAATCTTAGGGCCTTCACCGCGGGCTTCAAATACATTCGACTTACCATTCATGTTGACTTTGCAAAGAAAAATAAGTATTTACAGGCTATAATACAAATTTTACCCTCCTCCTTAGGACAGGTAATGTTTCAGATACCTTCCATTGACAGGGTTACTATCCAGAGGAACCCCATTTGGATATTTCAGCAGAAATGCATTTTTCCCTCTATAACCAGCAACAACATAAGGACCTACCCACATATGATCAAATTTCCCATGTTTGTCTTCTTTAGGAGCATCCCACTTCAAGACCAAATCATCGATCTGAAACTGTTTTTCTTTGATTCTTTTGTCAAAAGTACTTTTCACTTTTTTCCTGATGTAACTGTACCCTTTCATAAGCCTTATTTCTTTGTTCTTCCAACTCAATAATCTGATTTATTCTCCTTTGCACGTGATTTGGTTCTTCCTGCTGATCTTGAAAATATCTCATAACTGGAACACCTAGCGACGCTAGAAAAACCACTTCAGTTCCATACACCAGTTGGAACGGAGACATGCCAATTTCCCTTTTGGTACTAATCCTGTTAGCCCATAGAGCATACTTGAGCTTGGTGTGCCAGGACCTTTTATTATCCTCTAACAGCTTCCTGATGATCCTTACTAAGCTTTTATTTGAAGATTCAGCTAACCCATTTCCCTGCGGATAATAGGCAGTTGAATGATTGAGGCTTATATGATATTTGGACAGAAATCAATAATTTTCTTGGATTTGAACGCAGCTGCATTGTCTGTTACTATTCTTTTGGGGAATCCGAATCGAGCCAATATATTTTCCTCAAGAAATTTCATGATTACAGTTTCAGTGGCCCTTCTGGTGGGGATAGCTTCAATTCATTTTGTAAAATAATCCGTAGTTGTAAGAATCCATTTGTGTTGTCCCGATGAATTGGGGTTTATTTCGCCAATAAAATCTAAACCCCACTGCTAGAAAGGAACTTCTATTGTTATTGGATTCAAAGGGAGAGGAAGTACTTTTCTCTTTCCGTCAAAAATTTGGCATTGATGACACTTACTTGTTTCTTTATACACATCTGAAAATAATGTAGGCCAATAATAGCCTACTCTCAGAATTTTGTTTGCAGTCACTTTCTAATAATGATGTCCTCCACAATCCCCCTTATGAAATTCTTTGACTGTATGCTGAGCTTCATTTTCTAAAAGACAGTTTAGTAACACACCCTCGGGGTCCTTCCAATAAAGATACTGATTTAAAATACAAAACTTAGCAGCTTTCAATTTTATGGACCAGGCCCTTGACTTACTCAATCTTTCTGGTACTTGTAAATTTCGAAGGACATATACAATATCAGAATACCATGGAGACGCCACAAAATCAGCCATTACTTCCACTTCTGTATCTAACTGATTAGCTTGGTGAGATAGGAAATTAATTTGCAAGGCCTCACAATTTGAATTAGCCATCATTTTAGCTAATCCTTTTCTTTTAACCAACTTGGTGGGTTTGATTTCTATATCGTACTCCAGCAATGTAGCAATCCATTTCGCTCTTCTGCCTTCTAGATCTGGTTGTGTCAGAATCCCTTTTACTGCAGCAGTTGGAACATGTGCAATTATATGTGAATGCAAAATATACACTCTGAAATCCTTCAATGCTTTGACTAAGGCATAAGCTTGTTTCTCCATAATGTCATATTTCAATTCTCCATCTCTCAACATTTTGCTAAAAAATGCTATGGGCTGTTCCAAATTCTCATCATTTTTCTGAAATAAAACTGCTGCTATAGTATATTCTGAAGCGTATGAAAACACTGAGAAATCTTTGGTAAAATCCGGACTCACCAACACAGGGGCCTCTGATATTGCTTTCTTGATTTCCCAAAAAGACTTTCTAGCTTATGTATTCCATTTTATCTCATGACCCTTCTTCAACATATTTGTGATATTCATTAAGATCTCAGTGAAACTTGGCTCAAACCTTCTCAAAAAATTTACCTGCCCCAAGAATGATTGTATCTCTTTTTTACTCCTGGGTTCACCTACTTTCAGAATGGCACTCACCCTTTCAGGATCAATTTTTATTCCATATTTTGATATTATATGGCCCAACAACTTTCCTTCTTTTAATGCAAAATTGGACTTCTTTGGATTCAATGATATACCAAACCTCCTACACTTCATGAAAACTTTCTCTAAATGATGCAGATGTTCTTTGTCATATTTTGAATAGACTGTGATATCATCCATGTAGATCACTACAAAATTCCTGATTTCCCCTGCAAAAGCAATGTCCATAGCTCGCTGGAAAGTAGCTCCTGCATTCATTAAGCCAAAAGGCATCTTTGTGTACATAAAAGTGCCCCAAGGTGTAGTGAAGGCAGTTTTTTCTTAATCTTTGGGTAATACTTTGATCTGGTTATAGCCAGAAAAACCGTCCAACATTGAAATTCTTTTAGCTCCAACTACTTTCTGCAATATATGGTCCATTTTTGGTAGAGGATAATTATCCTTCATAGAAACTTTATTCAAGTTCCGGAAATCTATACACAACCTGATTTCTCCATTCTTCTTCCTCACAGGAACCAAATTTGCAACCCATTTTGAAAACCTTAGAGTTACAATGATCTTAGCATCAAACAACTTTTTAATTTCCTTCTCAATGATGGGAAGTAACTTAGGGTTTATCCTTCTGAGTTTTTGTTTGAAGGGTTTTTCCCGAGGATTTATATGAATAGTATGCTGTATGATAGATGTATCATATTCTTTGAGATCTTCATAACTCCACGCAAAGACATCTGTATATTTTTTGATTAACTTCACATATTCTTCTTTTTCTTTTTCGGGCAATTTCTTGGATAATTTCACAATCTTAGGGTTCTCTTCAGTGCCAATATTTCTATCTTCAACAACATTCTCAACAGGCTTTACCTTGGGATTCTTAGCTACATCATTTTGATCAAAAAGTTTTTCTAGAGGAATTAGCCCTCTTGGTATGAAATTGTTTTTTAACTGGATAATAACGATTAGAGAGAATTTGAGGTAAAAAATGGGCCTCCTAAGAGATGTACTACAAAAATATAAGATATATTAAAATATTATGAGTTAGGTGTTTTATGGGGTAGGTATATATGACAACTCACCTCCTACATTACTTTTTATGCAAAATATAAATAACTATGGTTGAGTTACTTTTCTAAATTGACTATAAATAAAATTAATAAAAGAACTTTACAATGATGTGACTAAGATTCATTGTAAATTCTCAAAAAAATTATTGTCCTTTAGCATTTATTTGTCTTGAACTTGTAAATGAAATTAAACAAAAAATTATTTTTAGGAGTTATTTTTTTAATTTATGTTGACTTTTTATATTTAGCACAGTCCTCATCAATTTAATTTTAATGTGATTTAATTGAGATTTATTTACATGTAAAATTTTAGCAATATTATTATAATATTTATTGCGTCATTAGAATAAATTAATATCAAAATCATAATTTTTTTTTTATATATTCATTTTATTGTAAATGAATGTTATAGTTAAATCTTTTATAGAAAATAATATAAGACTTAATTTATTCTGAAATAAATTATTAAAAAAATATTTATACATTATGAAAATATGTCATATTAGTATATAAGAATTTAATGTATATTGTTTTTACCAATAAAAAAGTTATGTATATTTTTTTTGCAATAAAGAAGTTACGACTAAATAATATATCCTATAAACGGAATAAATCAACACTTGTGTATAAATTCTTTTAATTTATTAGTTGATTTTAATGTATATTAATTTTTAACAATAAAAAAGTTGTGAATAAATAATATATCATATTAACTTAATAAGTGAATAGTGGTGCATAATTTTTTTAAATTTATTAGTTAAAGCATAAATTATTATAATATGTTTTTATAGATGAAAATAAATTATTAAAAAAATATTTATACATTTTGAAAATATTTTTATAATACAAATACTTATCTAAGAAAATTATTTCCACTCCTTGCAACTAAAAAAATTATAAATACAAAATATATATGTAAAAAATCGATGTTACTAATTTGTTAAAAAAATGCGTCATAATACAGTTTTACATATTATGTTATAATTTCAAATTAAATATAAATGACTTAATTAATTTTATTAATTTTTTAATGATTAAAATTTTAAAATATTTTTATTATTAAAACTAACATGACAACATTTATTATAATTATTATTATAATGACATTATTATTAATTAATATTTAATAGGTTATAACAACATAATTTGCATATTATTCTATAATATTAGCTATTAAAAAATTATATGAATTTTTTTGTCAAAAAAATTTATAATAAAGTTATAATCATATAAACATTTATCATATCAACATGTTGTTTTATACATTTAAACATGATATAAATGAATGCATAGGATTCACTATATATATAT
>LPNX011088303.1:0-11339 GCA_001517045.1 Pseudotsuga menziesii
AGACAACATAACTACATTCCAACTCAACCCGAGTGGTTCACTAAATAATATTTTTATGCCAAGTTCCCTCATTTGTGTGAGAAAGAGGGGAGGCTTTCATCTCAAACCCGGGTGAATTAATATGTTCTTTCGACTCAATGGAGCCACATTGATCTTTATTGAGTTGTTATGCCTTCATTAGCAAGAGTAGTTAGTCATTGGTAAGCAGTTGAGATCCTGACATAAAAATAAATTTCATAATATATGTTTGACTTCAATCAGTTTTGACTGGTGGTTGAATGGTTAATCTTTAATATAAAATGAAAGGAAAATGAAAAACTCGAGTTGTTTTTTTTCCAAAACATATTTTATAAAAAATAATTTTCTCTAGTTTCTCTATTTTTTCTTGGCCCATGCACCCACTCTGCAATAATCTGTGTCATTATTCATAGCTCATATATGTTTCTTTACAACTAAAACAATGGAAAATCCATAAGGTAATAAGTTGGGTTGGGCATATCCTTTACTTAACAACACTTAGATTTTCCCCATTATCTCTCAATTATCCAACAATGAGGTCATGAATTATATCGTGTCCGTTGAAACAACTCCTTGTTATAGTCAATGGAGTGCTTAATTATATAAGTTGGAGACTTTTCACTCAAATATCAAAACAAATTAGAATAGTCTTGAATTAGATCCCTCATCCATTATCACTCTTATAATTGTCATGGTTGAACTAAATATTTACTTGACGCGGCTTCAATGTCTGTAAAACAATTAAACATTTGCATTATCTTATTTTTCTCTAGTCACAAAACTGAAAAAGAAAATTGTTCTGAAGCATTTTTTAGTGTTTGATATTCAACAAAAGAAACTAGCACAATGGGTGAGCCATCTTTAATTGATCAATATTGGTTCTTTTAACATCTATGGATTAGATCTTCAATAAATCACCACAAATTATAAGACACAAATACAATTGAATGACCTCAAATTGGATGTTTCATTTTCCTTTCATTTTATATTAAAGATTAACCATTCAACCACCAGTCAAAACTGATTGAAGTCAAACATATATTATGAAATTTATTTTTATGTCAGGATCTCAACTGCTTACCAATGACTAACTACTCTTGCTAATGAAGGCATAACAACTCAATAAAGATCAATGTGGCTCCATTGAGTCGAAAGAACATATTAATTCACTCGGGGTTGAGATGAAAGCCTCCCCTCTTTCTCACACAAATGAGGGAACTTGGCATAAAAATATTATTTAGTGAACCACTCGGGTTGAGTTGGAATGTAGTTATGTTGTCTCACTAAATAATATAGCTTGGTTCCTTAAAGCAATGAATGTATGCAATGTATTGTAGTGTACCTTAAGATAATGGATATTGGAATTATGAAATGTTGCAAATGGAATGAGATAATGGAGCTTCCTTATTTAGCTGAGGTAGTTCATAAAAATTTAGGTTCTTCACATTGATGATTGAGTGGATGGCTAACTGGGTTGGAAGGTCCAATTTGAATTCATTCTATCCAATCCCATATGAAAAATTGTATAGGGGCCATAACGTAGAAGTTGGGGGCCACGATGTTGATAGCGCTTAAAATGTTCCTTAGTAAAACGAAGCTATATTTTGTCCCGTACATTGAACTATGTTAGATTCTAACATCTATCCTACTGGTATTTATACTTATCTTTTTCTTTTTCAAGACCATGTCGGACCTGGGTTTTCTTTTTCAAGACCATGTCGGACCTGGGTGTGTATTTGGGCCAATGATGTAGATGGATATCGGTGGAAACCCACCTATTCCATTGGCTCAAAACAGTCTTTATAGTGTGGATTTTTCTTTATGGATTTTTAGGTCCCAAAATTTCAATGTCGTTTTGAGGCCGTAAATGAATTTTTTTGGTGATTCCGGGACCAGGGGTTTCCACGGATTTTCTTGGAGCTAGTAAAAAGTTGTAATGATCATATATATATTTCCAATGGNGACCGTAAATGAATTTTTTTGGTGATTCCGGGACCAGGGGTTTCCACGGATTTTCTTGGAGCTAGTAAAAAGTTGTAATGATCATATATATATTTCCAATGGGCTATCGAGCGCAAAAAACAGAGATCGTATGCAAAAGTTACGCCCACAAACCTTTGGATGTTTTATCTTATAGGGTTAGGGTATGAAAAGTGACCTCGGGGCGCCGATCTCTGTCACACCCTAATGGGTGCGTTACGAACACAGCCCCAGAGACTCCATTTCAGCCCACATATTCCTTGCGGGTAGCNATCGTATGCAAAAGTTACGCCCACAAACCTTTGGATGTTTTATCTTTCTTCTTGTTTGTTCTTGCACATACCAAATTTTTAACACCATATCCAATGTATGTATAAACCCGTGAACCTAATGATTTTTTAGGAAACTATTTATCCATCCATCTTTTCTCGTAATGCTAGATGTGTTCCTTCAAATCTCATGTTCCTTTATATCTATTCAATAATGGACAAACTCCTATGAAGGATGGAACCTCATCTTTATATAATCTACCACATATGCCCATGTTCTTAGTCCTTCTTTATGTGTTACTCACCAGTGCACAAATGTTTCTTTTACTCCAACATCCATCACCTCAATTTTAAATGGTTTAGGTAACTCCTTCTCTATGTGTTATATACAAGAATTTAATAGCCCGGTCCTGTCAAATTTTGAAGGATTTATCCACTCTGTACTTATCCAATGTGCCGAATTCAAAATTATTTTGCATATCCTACTACTAATACTTAGAGTCATTTTTTCAATATTTCTAATGCTTCCTATAAATCTATGTCAAATGAAAATGTACTTCTCCAACTAATCTCCCCATCTGATCTCAGTATCACATAGTCCTCTTTTCTCCTATTGACATTATAGATACTCTCTATGTCTTTGCGTTCCAAATCATCCCTTACCGGTTCAATTTATAGATCTCCTCTTCTAGGATCCAATGGATCCATCACTTGTAATGTGTCTATTTCAAATGACATATGCCTTTGTTTCAAATTTAGTATTTCATTATTTTCAAATGCATAATTAATACCTAATAATTCCTAATAAGGGTATATTTAAGCTAAAATCTCAATTATTTCAAATTCTACAATGGTATTTACCCCATTAATACTTACTTCCACATTCTCCAATATGCCTATATGGTAAATCCAATATTGGTTGACTAAACAAGTGGCTGGATAAGGGATCTACTAGCTTTGGTTTTACCAATAACTCCCATGATTTATTCGGAAAGATATTTATATTGTCAACCAAAAGTGCATCCTTCGTCGTATAACATCCTAGATCTATTTCCATCTTAAATTCTTGGCCCATTATTTTTCTCTTTCACACTCGTCACACATTTCTCTCTAGCTATGATGCAAACAAGGGAACTTCCAATTCTATTAATGTTTCTAACTTATCCAATACCTAAGTTAGCTTCCTAACTTCCACAATATCATTTAACAATTTAATACAATATTGAAAGAATTCACTTACTAGATTCCTTGAATTCATTTTTTGGTAATCATCATATCAAATGTATTATACATGCAAAGGTACATCCTCCATCACCTTATGTGCATTGTGTAGGAACTTCCTTTATCATGTATCATTAAATTTTGGCATCTTTTTCACCACTTTCTTGATCCTTTCTCTTAAATATTTCTCCTTAAAATTCCTTCGATCCTTATCTTCTCCTATAGTGGCCTCTTCACTATCTGATGCAATGTCCTATTTATCATATACTTTATAGTATTTGTATTCTAACAAGTCTTATTTGCAACATAATGATAGAAATTTAATGCTAAGAAGAGATGAAATCTAACAATTTAATTGATACAACATACAAAAACAAAATAAAATCAATAATAAATCAAACTTGGTTATGCCATTTGAGAAGTCCCCTTGCCGCAACCGGATTAGCTACATACAAGTCTAAACATTTACCCAAGTTGGCTTAATAACCTATCTTATCGTGAACAATCTCTCTGACTCAACACTCTAGAAAATCACAAAAGGTTTCTGACCATCCATGCCCAAAACTCCAAGAATAGTGTGCACACTCTCTGAATTAAACACTAGTTAAATTGCATATTTTATATTATCTTAGGTTCTAATCCCACCACACATAACCCCTCAACTTCCCTTGAAAATCAAAATTTCTCAAAGTACCATCCCCCTTTTAAAATCCTCTTCACTTCCGAGCTCCTTCTCTTGGTTTCCCAAAAGTTTTATGACCACCCATTCCCAAAACTCCAAGAACAGTGTGCACACTCTATGACTAAGACACTAGTTAAATTGCATATTTTATAACACAGTTAGAGAAACTTAGATCATATCTGTTAGATAGCAGTTATGTCACTATTTTCTGCCCCTTTTTCCTATATCTCTGTATAAGGTAACCTCTGCAAGCTAAATAGAAATGTGTTGGAGTCCTTTGGCACTGATTAATAGGGTTTGTTCTGCCATGATGGATGTTGAGATCATAAGGTGAGGGCAACAGCTGATCCTCTCGATATCCTCTCCAAGCAATCATATCACACATCAGCCTAGGTATTTGGTGGGCTTTTTGTTGTTTTTTTGGACAGGTGGAAGGAGACTAACGGTTTCCAATCCTATCAGTCCTTTGCTAGTTTTATAACGACCTCTTTAACTCATTTACATGCGTGGTTATGCAGGCTCAAATCTTTTCGACGGTTTGTCACGCCCTCCAATGATGGTTCATCTTGCTGACGGGGTTCAATTTGACTGTTTTCTAACCGTTTCCTCACTTTGCCTTTTTGGTGGCTAATAGTCGCCGGGAGTTTGTCTGCTAGCCACCGAAAAGACGGCTTTCGGTGGCTAATGAAGCTATATCTCTTTTTCCTAAGCCGTCGAAACCATCATACCATCATCACGGTGAAATACTGCTTTTGGCGGATAATGGCCTTGCCAAAAACCCTTTAACCGTCGAAAACCCCTCCTTCCAGTGGCTAATGAAACGCCTGAGCTTTCGCCTAAGCCATCAAAAGCACTCCTTCCCCGACGCTTATCTTCCTGCTTTCGGTGGTTAAAATCTGCATTGGATTGTTTGATAAGCTGTTGAAAGCATTGCTTTTCAGTGGCTAATGAGCTATTCTGAGTCTCACCTAAGCCACTGAAACCACCTTTAATAATATCACTTGCTGCTTGCTTTCGGTGGTTAACATGCCTCCTGATCTCCTCCTTGAGCTACCAAAAGCAACACTTTTCGGTGGCTAATGAGTCATTTGAAATCTCGCCTAAGCCACTAAAAGTGTTGATTTGATTCTACTTGCTCGAGCCACTTTCAGTGGTTTACCTTTATCCCTCGTTCAACCGTTAGCTATCAAAACATATATTTTCGGTGTCTAATGAGCTATTAAAAGCCTCGCCTAAGCCATCGAAAGCTATAACTTTCAAAATTTTCAACCATATCAAAAACAGAGACTTTCAATTTGTGAGTCATACTCAGATCTTTCATTACATGAGTCCAATTCTTCATACTTATCAAAATAAATTTATCTTGGGAGATAACATCTGGCTCCTACTTGGGGATGGGAACCTCCCAGTGAGGTCCCAAGAATACCAGACCAAAATGCCTTTCCCTAAAAGCAACTAAAACTTAACACTATCATTTACTATTCCATTGGGCATGGAGTTTATTATGTAAGCAAAAACAACCAACTATCTACTAATTTACAGTAACAAGACCTCAGAGCCTCAAATAAAGTAAAGTTTCAGAAAACGCCCATTCATTGGGCCATCAAATACCTCTTCCCCTTCCAGATTCTACAATTTGAAGGTGTTATTCTTATGTACTTAGGCTATCACAAAAGGGCCAATCCACAAAGAGTCAAATTTTCCATGTTTTCCCTTGTCCTATCTGACAGCATCCCACGTGAGGATCCAATCTCCAACCTGGAAGTTGTCTACTTTTTCTCTTTTGTAAAATGTGCCCTTTATCCTCTATTGATGGGCTTTTGATTTTCCTATCACTTGCTCTCTGGTTTGCTGCAACTCCATCAAGTTCATCATCCTCCTCACCATATCATTTGGTTCATCTTCCTCTTCCTGAAAGAATTTTTCCACTGGCAGAATCAGCTGAATAGGAAAAATGGCCTTCGTACCATAAACTAACTTGAATGGAGAAGTCCCTATAGATATTTTGTATGTTACCCTATCAGCCCATAAAGTAAACTTGAACTTAGAATCCCAGCTTTTTTTATTTGTCTCCAGTAGTTTCCTATTGGGCAATAGGGCAGACCCGGGTTTAATCTTTTTTTGTCGCACCAACAAAAGACCCACAGTGTTGGCCCTTTCGGCAACAACCTGCACACAGGTTGCAGTCTCACCCGAAACAACTATGGGGTGCCGCAGAATCAGGTTTCTGCAAGCAAAGAGGGGGATTACTGTACCTTAGCCTTGAATAACCGTATCTATCAGTAATCACAAAGTTTTACCATTTATTCTCATGTAAGTTCGCAGATAGATAGATAATCGTGACTTGCTTAACCCACTACAGGGAATTCACAGCGAAGCTTATTAATTAGCAGTGATCTATATTATCAAATGTATTTTTATTAATGCATAAAAGATAACAGAAACAGAAAACAACACAAGAAACCACAACACCGAATATAACGTGGTTCACCCCCAGTGTAGGGGCTACGTCCACCAAACTGCGTTTTATTCAGCTTGCTACAAAACCACAGTTTGATCTGCGCACTCAGCTGCAGATTTCTTCAGTCCTTAAAGCTGCGCACATAGCAGCAGGCCTCTGTGCACACAGCTGCAGATCTTTCCTTAATCCTTCTTACAAAACCCTCTGCGCACACAGCTGCAGAGGTCGTCCACGCACACAGCTGGGACTTAACCTTCTTTACAAAATCAACCTTAACCTTGCCTTAATCTTCCTTACATCATAAAACCTAACCTATATTCTTTACATAAGCGCTTATTTATACTGCGCATTTTTACAAAACCATGGTCTTAAACCATGGGCACCCAAAAACCCTAAACCTTGGATTTAAACCACGGGTTTATTACAAAAAAGAGGGTTTTGACTTACCCTGACACCCCTAAGACTATCTTGACCCATAACTCCGCTTACCAACAGCCGCGAAGTTACCACAACTAGTAATATTTAGGGTACACGCCCCAACAGGCCCCTAAGACTCACTAGTGGCCCGTCCCAGGGCACTCTGCGAGGACTCTGGTGGGTGAATCTTCTGCGCGAGGGCCTGGAAGCGACTGGTGAGATTACGCAGTATCTCATCAGCGGCTTTCTCCTTTTCCACCAGTTCCTGTAATACTGAAGAAGAGTCTGTGTCAGCCTTTTCCTGCGCAAAAGTGTCATAGGTCTTCAAAATTTTGAGCTGGCTCTCCGCAGTATTGGTCAATTCTAATGCTTCATCAACCAGGGGCTGTAACGCATTTTCCAGCATCGTCACCTTCGTCGTGCAAGACTCGATTTCCTGTTGAAGTTCCTTGCTGCGCTTTACTTTAGCCATCTTCTGCATAGGTGGCAGCGTCTTGATTTCTATTCGGACTGCATCTAACTCATCCTGGCGCAACTTGATGGTTTCCTGAATCTTCCCTACATCTGGATGGTCCTGCAGGTTTTCCCATGCTTCTATGCTTTCTTCCATTAGTTTTGCGACACTAGCCACATTGTCTGATATTTTTGTTGCTGAAGCCTTGATGTCCTGCTGGCGCTGTTCTCAGACCTCTGGTGGAGTCTCAAGAGGAATGCGCAGTTGAATTTATGCAATCTGTTGCTGATGTTCTATCTTCATCCTTTCAACCTCGCTGCGGGACTGCTGGGCATAGTCTCTCATCTTAGCAATCTTCTGCTTTGGTTCCTCTGTTTCCTGTATGTCGGAGTCAGAAAGACTCCAACATGCCTCGTCCAATGCTCGCATCAGCGTAGTTGTTGTCTGTTCAGCCTCTTTCTTCTGTTGTGCGATCTCTTCTAGGTGTGCTGCGAAGGTTTTGTTTTGCTTGATGGTGTCTTCCAGTTGGACTTGTGACACTTGATTTCGGGTATGGATCTCCTTTGTAATCGCGAGCTGACGGAGGTGCAACTCTGACATAGGCATCTTTGTATAATCAAGCTCCGCGGTTATATTTGTCTGGGGTCGAGAATCGATGTCAGGTTGTATCAGAGTTGCACTTGATACCTGTCCCTGGGGATCCCTGAGTGGCCATTGCCTAATATCCTGCTGCGTGGGTGCCATAGTGCTGCTTGTCGCAGTACTGGGCGCTGATTTTGCAGTTAGCTCTTTTAACTCCGATACCCTGTTTGTGATACCTGAGAGGCCGGCAAGATGTAGTTCCGCAAATTCTGACCATTTTTTAGTAAGCGCTGTCATAGACTGTTCGAGAGCATGCTCCAGTGCATCCAGCGTGACAGTGGCTTCTTCCTCGATATCTTTATCCTTCGATGCTTTTACCTTTTTGCGGGACTGTGGCTTGGTTACCTCAGCTACTTCTGGTGACTTGCGCTTCGTTGGTGGGGTAGGATCTGTTATGGTCTTGACCGACTCCTCATCTTGTTCATCCTGTTCATCCTGCTCATCCTGTCCGCCATCTCCACCCTGGTCGTTGTCATTTATCTGCGAATCACTTAGGTCTTCGCTATCTTCCAATGGGCTTTGCTGCTGCGCCTGACTAGTACCTGCGCCAATATTGGTAGCTGGGGGAACCGGAATAGAGGGTTTTTTCCCTAAATCTTTCAGCCATTCGGCTGGCCATTGCTGAACGATCCACCTGATATCTGGTTCGGTGACTACATATGGTAATTTGAAGCATTTCCGTTGAGGATCTGCACGAGCTTGAATGAAAACATGATGCATGTCGGCACTAAAGTGCGCGACACCCTCGTATTGAGAGAACACTTCATTGGTAAGTCAAGGTGTTCGCACAATCTCATAGTGAATACTCATAGCATAGAAGACGAACACAGTGTTCGTCATCTGTTGAGTTTCCTTATCTGAGGATATCCATAGGGAGGCATACCTTGCTGCCCCTGGCGTGCCAGGGTTTATTTCGACAAACTGGGCTTCAGTGGGTTCTTTCCACCCAACTAATGCAATAAGGATTATAAGCCAGGAATAATGAAAAGGTCTACCTTTTTCTTGCGCATCGCGGGCATCCTCCAAAAACTCCTTCGCAAGATATCCGACCCAATTATAAGTATACCCTTCAGCGCAGTTCATAGCAATCCGGATAACCGGGGTAGGTACTTCAGTTGGCCTGCATTTCCATATGAGTTTGCAGGCCAAGAGTTTAGCTGCAAACCGAATGGGCTGCTCCCGAATCGCGGAAGTATGATACCCCCGTTTCCCTTTTGTCAGGCCAAACCGCTCCTTCATGGTTTGCGCGAGCTGTGTATCGTCATGTTTGGATGGAAACTCGGTTCCCGGATCTGGTCCTGCCATGGGTAAACCTGTGATCCTATGGATGAGGGCGGCGTCAATAGGAATTTGCTGGTCCCCTATCCATAAATAGCTGTCATGCACCAGGGCTAGTAACTTCTTGGCCACTATAGTCACATGTATGCCGCGTCCAAAATGGGGAATGTTAAATAGCTTGATTAGGCTAGCTTTGTCCAGGCCCGCAGCCCATGTTTGCACTTCCAGTAGTGTGACCTTATGATCAGGGTACTTGACGCGGTGCAAGTATTCGGCTGGTTCAAACTATGGGAACTTGCCATGGTCATTGGTGTCGTGATCGCTATACTTAAGCCGATCAATCTTCCCTGTCATACTTCCGATGAACTGTACTCCTGGTGGAAACGAAGGTGTGGCTAATGTAAATTGCTTTGTCCGACGGGGTAACGCGGTGCCTGCGCGAACAGGTGGTAGATATGGTGGCCGTGGTGGTGGAATATTCTCCCTTCCCCCGGCCGGGGCCTGTGCGGAACCAGAGGGCTCCATAGGATGAGCCGCTGGCGTTTTCCCTGTTTGCTGCGGCCGGTCTTGGTTGCGCTTGGTGCGAATTTCAGTTCTAGACTTTTTCCTGGCAGACCGTGTCTGCATCGGCCGTGGTGGTGCTGGAGGAGTGGCTTCACAGTGAGCTATGGCAGGCGGCCGATTAGAGCAGGTGATCAAACCCTCTTGCTCGAATTCTCTGACCAAGGCGTCAATCTCGCGTTCGGTGGTCATGGGTTCACTCAGAAAGCTTGAAGAAATGCAGGATGCGATTTTTCCTAACTTAGGCATCTTATTATACACGCCATCAATCAAATCGGGGAGGACAGTGCATTGAAGGCACCAAATCTGACGAAAATCTTGTCCATGTGGGGCGTGAGTGCCGGTACTGGTCTTAGTACAGTCATTTAAAGCAATTAAAATCCCGCCGCCGCCAAATTGGCTGCCTCCCAACGGTCGGATTTTGAGCCTCGCTACATTTTTGGGCCGTGGCAGAATCATGGTCGCAGCCTCGGGGCAATAAGCAACCTTGGCCCAATAGTGCCCTTCGAATCGACCAGGTAGTATCTGCGATAGGACTATTAAATTTGAGGTGCTAGCGTCTTGGCTCTGCCCCTTGAACTTACTTCGCACTTCTTGAGCTTGCCTTATAAATTTGGGGCGCACGAATTTCTGGCAAGTTCCCCGACGGAGCTGAGGCTCTGTATGATCGGCCCCCCATGCTGTTGTAGCTTCTATTGCTATTTCCAGATGCTGGGTGTTTTGTGACTGATGTACTTGTTCTGACATCGGTGGAATAATTTTTCCAGGGTCTGTCATCCCAACCTGTGCAGGCACTTCTTGAGGCTGTGCGCTAATGCATCGAAGAGACTGAGTGATCTGCGTGCACCTATGGCCATGTAGCTCGTGCAGTCGTTGCTGCAAATTCTCCAGACCATCATCTGAATCATACATGCAGGAGCTATCACATTGCCAATCCATTACACCGTCAGCATTAGGCTCGACATAATCTGCATCCTTGGCTGTGATGTTATAGATGTGGTCTAGAGTATCCTGCTCCCCTTCATCTCTGAGTGGTTCTGTATATCTTTCTCCTTGGGATGGGTCGAGGGGTATAATAACACGCAGGCCATTTCCTTCGAAGGTCATCTGTCTCCTTTTAAGGTTGATGATTGTAGCATTGGCCATGGCCCGCTCAATTCCCAACAGGGCTGGGTAAGGGTTGTTGTCATCAATGATCTCAATAACTTCAAAGTCTTCTAGAGTACTGACCCCATCGATGTCGATTGGGACATTAAGAAGTCTCCCTAGCGGTACAATCCTTTGCTGGTTAGCTAGTCGCAGCTGTATAGGTGACCAAACCAGGGAAGGCTTTCCCATTTGTCCCCAGGTCTGCTT
>LPNX011088303.1:11690-65578 GCA_001517045.1 Pseudotsuga menziesii
TCCAACAGTCGCGAGCCAAGTGACCAACTTGGTTACAATTGTAACACACAACCTGGCCTCTACCTCTGCCAGTCATCCCACCACGGCCGCGACCGCCAAAATCACCTCTGCCGGAGGTACCGCCACAGTAACCATAGCCATCATTATTCTGGGCTTCATTGTGGACTCGATAGGCATCAGAGGTGCGCTCCTGCATAAGGTCATAGCTACGACATTCTTCTTCATTATGCCCGACGGACTTACAAAACTGGCAGTAGGGGTTTTTGGGAACTTGAACATATCTCTGAAGAAGATGGCAGTGCTCAGGGCAATGCTGGCCAGAGGTGCGGCAAATCTCACAATATATAACACCGGCATTGAATTGGGTAAGCGTGCCCGTGTTTAGATAGGTTCTGACCACGGGGCACTGGTCCCTATCATGACCCTCGGACCGACATTGCGTACACCAGAACTCCTCTCGACTGGTTTTAGCTTTCTTCATGTCACGAAGTTCCAGGGCCATCGCTGCCAGCTGCGCTTGGATTTCAGCAAGACCAGAATCGTCTCCGACGGGAGCGGTCTCTAGCTTCATTGCGATTTCCAGAGCCTCCTGCGGGTCAGCAACCTTCTGTTGCATGAGCGGCGTTCTGATATGCGGCAATAACACAGCGATAAACCATTCCTTGTGCTGCGCAGGACTAATAGTGAAGCTCACTTGGTCTAATAAGACTTTGAATCTCTGGTCAAAGTCCCACACGGATTCGCCGCGCCGCTGTTGAATCTCTTTGAGTTCAGTGATGCTCTGTGATTCTGATTTTGGTTTCTTAAATTCCTTAATGATGGCGGCCTTGATTTCATCCAAAGTGGGGTGCTGATTACTGGAGAATTTCATGAACCAGGTCAAAGCCCGGTCGCGAAAGGAAGTAATGAGCTGCGCGGTTCTCACATCCAGGTCGGTAATACTCTTCGCGTTCCAGACGGCCTCACATAAAAACCACAACTGTTCTGGATCTTCTGATCCCGTTCCTTTGAAGATGGGCAGCTTAATGTCATCAGCTAGGTGGGCCATGGTGGTTCTGGGAGGGTTGGGAGGGGGGCAGGCCGTTGACGGGGGGGGGTTTACAGGGGCAGGTTGACCTCTGGCCGGAATACTTGGACTTGGTTTCCTGTCACACTGCGACCGAACTTTAGGGGTAACGAAGCGACGCTGGGGGGTAACAAGAGGGTTTCCTTCGGGGTCGGATTGTGGAGGGTTGACAGGGGGAATTGCGGTGGTCTGTCCTGAGGAGTAGGATTCAAAATTCCTTTTGTACCGTTTCTCACTTCGTGGCAACCCACTTTGGGCGTCGAAAATATTCTCACTTGCAAACATATGTTAGTACTACTAAACTAGCAGTCTGACTCAAATAATAAGATACCCTTTTCAACCAATAGTATTTTAATCTTCAAGCTTAAGGAATTTAAAAACTTACCACTGGGCCCTTTGAAGAACTGTCGTTTGTTGGGAAATAGGGCAGACCCGGGTTTAATCTTTTTGTGTCGCACCAACAAAAGACCCACAGTGTTGGCCCTTTCGGCAACAACCTATGCGCAGGTTGCAGTCTCACCCGAAACAGCTATGGGGTGCCGCAGAATCAGGTTTCTGCAAGCAAAGAGGGGGATTATTGTACCTTAGCCTTGAATAACTGTATCTATCAGTAATCACAAAGTTTTACCATTTATTCTCATGTAAGTTCGCAGATAGATAGATAATCGTGACTTGCTTAACCCACTACAGGGAATTCACAGCGAAGCTTATTAATTAGCAGTGATCTATATTATCAAATGTATTTTTATTAATGCATAAAAGATAACAGAAACAGAAAACAACACAAGAAACCACAACACCGAATATAACGTGGTTCACCCCCAGTGTAGGGGCTACGTCCACCAAACTGCGTTTTATTCAGCTTGATACAAAACCGCAGTTTGATCTGCGCACTCAGCTGCGGATTTCTTCAGTCCTTAAAGCTGCGCACACAGCAGCAGGCCTCTGCGCACACAGCTGCAGATCTTTCCTTAATCCTTCTTACAAAACCCTCTGCACACACAGCTGCAGAGGTTGTCCACGCACACAGCTGGGACTTAACCTTCTTTACAAAATCAACCTTAACCTTGCCTTAATCTTCCTTACATCATAAAACCTAACCTATCTTCTTTACATAAGCGCTTATTTATACTGCGCATTTTTACAAAACCATGGTCTTAAACCATGGGCACCCAAAAACCCTAAACCCTGGATTTAAACCATGGGTTTATTACAAAAAAGAGGGTTTTGACTTACCCTGACACCCCTAAGACTATCTTGACCCATAACTCCGCTTACCAACAGCCGCGAAGTTACCACAACTAGTAATCTTTAGGGTACACGCCCCAACATTTCCTGATGATCCTGACTAGGATTTTGTTGGATGACTCAGCCAGGCCATTTCCTTGAGGATAATAGGATGTGGAATGGACCAGTTGAATGCCCATTGACTCACACATTTTAACTAATGCCCCGGCCTTGAAATCAGGTGCATTATCAGTTACTAACCTTACTGGGCAACCAAACCTGCTAAAGATATTCTCATACAAAAATCTCATGATGACCTACTGAGTGGCATTCCTGGTGGGTACTGCCTCTATCCATTTGGTAAAGTAGTCTGTGGCTACTAGGATCAATTTATGCTACCCACTGGAAGATGGATTTATTTCACCTATGAAATCCAGACCCCATTGCTGGAAAGGCCCATTCACTACAATAGGACTAAGGGGCAAGGATTTGAGCTGCTACTTCCCTATAAATCTTTGGCACTAGTCACAGGCCCTTACAAAAGTACATACATCAGCAAAAATGATTGGACAATAGTATCCTGCTCTTAGGATCTTGTGGGTTGTGATTTTCCAATAATGGTGGCCCCCACATGTGTTGGAATTAAAGTGATGCATGACCTGCTCTGTTTCTTCCTTATCTAGACATATCAACAAAATTCTAGATTGATCTTTCTAGTACAACAGTTTGTCAATTATGCAAAACTTAACGTATTTTAACTTAAGAGCTTATGCTTGATTAGGAGTGAGATCAGGAAGAACCTCTAATTTCTGCAAAAATTGAATAATACCTGAGTACCATTCACAGGAGGATAGGTTTTCAGCTACTAGTGGAATGTCATTCTGATCTTGATCTACTTCTACTACTACCATAGGCTGCACTTTTGCTTATTTGACACCGATGAAGTTTATCCCCATTAGTTCACAGTTTTCTTTAGCCATGAGTTTGGCCAAACCTAGTCCCTTTACTAGCTTAGTGGGATTCACCTCTATATCAAACTCAATGAGCTTCGCAATCCACTTAGTTCTCTTCCCATCAATGTCAGGCTGAGTCAAAACATCCTTCACAGCAGCTGAAGGGACACATGTAAGGAATTTGGCATGGAGAATGTAAATTCTAAAAGTATTCAAATATTTTATGAGAGCATAAGCCTATTTCTCGATTGGATCATACTTCAGCCCAGCATCTCTCAAGGTTTTGCTGAAGAACGCAATTGGATTATCAAAACCCTCATTATCTTTTTGTAACAACACAGTTGCCACTGTGTCATAGGATGCAAAAGAAAAGATGTAAAAAATCTTGGTGTAGTCAGGACTAATCAGGGTTGGGGCCTCCATGATAGCCTTCTTAATGTCTTCAAAAGAGCTTCTTTCCTAGTCAGTCCATTTTATTTATGCATCCTTTTTCAACATGATTGTTATGTGCTTCACCAACTCAGAGAAATTAGGGATGAACCTCCTGACAAATTTTATCTTACCTAAAAAGGGCTGAATGTCCCTTTTTGATCTTGGTATGGACAGCTTCTGGATTGCTTCCACCCTTACCTGAACAATTTTTACACCTTCAGCTGAGACTATGTGACCTAGGAGTTTCCCTTCACTAATTGCAAACTAGGAATTCTTAGGATTGAGTGATATCCCATACCTTCTACATTTCAGAAACACCTTCCTCAAATGCAGCAAATGGTCATGATGGTTGTGAGAGTAAACAGTTTGGTCATCCAAGTATATGAGCACAAATTTATCTTTCAACCCTACAAAAGCTAGGTCCATGGTTCTCTGAAAAGTATCCCCATCATTCATTATCCCAAATGGAATTTTATCATACATCAAAGTGCCCCAGGGGGTGGTAAAGTCAGTCTTCTCTTGGTCATCAGGGTGCACAACAACTTGGTTGTCTCCAGAGAAGCCATCTAGGAATGACATAACCCTCACCCCTGAGACTTTCTACAACAGGTGTTCCATCTTAGGCAGTGGATAGTTGTCTTTCTTGGAACATTTGTTCAGGTTTCTAAAATCCACACACAACCTGATTTCCCCATTCTTATTTCTTACCACTACTAGATTTGCAATCCATTTGGAATACCTGAGGGAGATTATGATCTTGGCTTTGAGGACCTTATGGATTTATTTTTCAATTATTGGTAATAGGAGAGGAATGATGGATCTCAGCTTCTGCTTGAAAGGGATGGTGTCCTTCTCCAAAGGAATCCTGTGCTGGATGATATTGGTGTCATAAATTTTCAGGTCACTGTACTCCCAAACAAAGACATCATCAAACTCTTTTATCAAGGTGCAAAATTTTGACCTCTGACCAGCAATCAACTTAGTGGACAGATTTATTAGTTTTGGATGGCTTTAGCTACCTATGTTTTGCTCTTGGATAGCAAGGTTTTTCTCCTTTTGGCAGGCTTGAAAGGGATGTCATTATGATCAAACAACTCTTCTAGGGGTACTAGACCCCGAGGTATATAGTTACTGGGTAATTGGACAATGTTCTGATCGGCCACTTTATCTTTCAACTTGAGCTGCTTGGATTCCTCCACATTTAGGTTTTCATGTTCTATATGTATATCAGAGAATTCATTTACCAGTTGAAGGAATTTACTCAGCTCGTCATCATTCTCAAACACCTTCCAAAATTTGACATTATCTGGTAGGGAAGGCCTGTACTTAACCTGAACATCATAGTTGATCTTAGGAGCTAAAGGAGGAACAAACAGACTTGCAGAGACAACCAGGGAATTAGCCAAGTGATTCAAAGCCCTAGGTATATATGATAGTTCAAAAAACATAAAGGAGTCTCTGAGTTTCCATACCTCGTCCTTGTAGGCCTTTACCCTGACATTTTTTGTCTGAAAATTGTTGTTGACCTACTGTATAATAAGGTCTGCATCTCCAAAAATCCTTATGCACATGATCCCCATCTCCTTGGAAGCTTTAAATCCTAGCAGCAAGGCTTCATATTATGTTATATTGTTAGTGGTTTTAAAATCAAGCTTGTAAGATAGATGAATGTTTTCCTTGGATGGGGAGATCAATAGCTGAGCTTTGAGAGCTAGCCCCATCAAAATACATGTTCCATACTACTGTGGTCACTTCTTTGGGCTGCTAACAGGTGGGCTTAGTGAGCTAGACTGATGTTTGCTGAGAGTCATCTATTTGCAGAATACATGACCCTGAATCAGTGTCCACTGCATAGATGGGGTGATTCACTGAATTGCTCTCCTTGCTTATGATGTAGGCCAGCTGATTTTCCCAGTACAGCCTCTTGGTCTCCCCTCCAAACATGGGGATGGTGGCATATTACAGATTTACAAAGTCAGTATCAATATGCACCTTTGGCTGAGGGGAATTCATAATGGAAGACTTGAATGCATCATTTTTCATTAGCTCAATTAATGGGAAAGGGATATTCAATTTCTAAATTTCTGACTCAAGGTTGAAACAATAATGCAGCCTATCAAAAAACCTTACCTCATGCACTAGAGCTTTGATTTGGACATGGTCAGGAATGGCTGAAGGTGCTAGTTTATGCAATGATTTGGAAATGACAACCACTTTCTTTGGTAAAACAGTAATCTTTTCAGCTGGTGCAGCAGGCTGCTTGATAGGAACACCATTCTTCTTGAGAGGAGCAACCAGCCTAGATCTTAGATTGTACCCTCCTCGACTATCAGCCTGATATACAGCCTCTTCAGTGATCTGCTCATCAATTAGGGCTTCCTCATATTCTGCCTGTGTCAGAAAAGAATAGTCCACCTCATCCTCCATGCAGTGGATGTTGTCTTTAGCTTCTCCTTCTTCTTCAATGAATTTTGGTTCTTCTTCTAATACAAAATTTTGAAATGGGGCTCTTATTCTCTAGTCTTCCCCTTGATTCCTTTCCCTTCTGAGAATCTAAACTAGGGGGTTTCCTCTTCTTTGAGGGACACAATTAGGATTTCAGGGGAAAAAATCACTTAGCCCTTTACCCCTCACCTGTATTTGTCCTTGGTCCTTCAACTTAGACATTTTAGCAGTCAGGTTATCTAACAGTTTGGTCATTTTTTCAATCTTGTTCTCTGATGAAGAAGCCCCAATAGGGTATGTTGGCTGCTTCTTCCTGTCTATCTTTCCTTTGACCTTCTAAGATGCCACAATGGTTGATTCTACCTCTATGGCAGCATCCTGCATGAGTGATAAGGAGGAAAACCTCCTTTCTTTGAGAGGTAGGTAGAAATTAGAGTCAAAGGTATTTGCATAAGTTATCCTAGTTGAGATATCAGCGGGCTTGATTTTAGTGGGGATCTTGTTGTACATATTGTTGAACCTATTGGTGAAGTTAGAGACAGACTCCCCATTTTCTCTTTTCAAGTTGCTGAACTTTGTAATATAATAGAGGTGGTCTCTCCTTTCTCCCCAATGTTTTAGAAAGATGTCATCTAGGGCCTCAATGCCTTCCATTGACCCAACAGGTAGCTCTTTAAACCATTTCCTAGCCTGACCATCTAGGCTCTGCACAAAAACCCTAGTCCATAAATCTTCTTGTTCTATGTTAATGTTCTCAGCATAGCTATAAAATTCCTCTAGATGTTCTTCAGCTATGAAATCTCCTTCTCCTGTGAATTTAGGCATGTAATTAAGGTAATCTTCAGTGGGCATGGCCGAGAGGGGATTTGGCAAATTTAGGGGGGCATACCTAGCTACCAAGATCCTTTCCATTTTTTTCAATTGAGGGGAAGCCATATTGGAAATGGGTATGGGAAGGATGGAGGGAGGTAGTATTGATATAGCTAGTAACTGAGAAGGTGGTGGTGGTAAACTTATCCCAGTGGAGTCACCAGGGATTGGATCTTCATAAGCAGCAGTGCTTGAAGATGCCCAAACCCTAGAATTTTCTGATGTATTTATAAATTCCTGAGAATTAAGTGTTTCAGCAGAAGAAATAATAGTAGAAATATTTCTTGAAATACCTAATGTAGCTTCCTTTGCAGCACTGATGGTTTTCCTTAATGAAGCCCTAGCTCTTCTCAGAATCTCTTTTGGATCTGAAACAGGTGTTGTTGGTGGCCCCTGAGGGTTTGCTCTGGTACTTGGTCTTCTTGAAGCCACCTTATTTCAATGGAGTCTCCAAATAGATGATTTACAACCATAATAGTGTCCAATCTTTGTCTATCATCAAAGAAAAGATCTATGTCATCTCCCAGGTCTCCCCAGCAATGACGCCAATTTGTTATCACTCCAGGAAACTCCTCTAGGTTGTAGCTCGAGGATGCCTAGTAACTTACAATGTTTTTTAGGGTTTTTTAATATGGATCAAGTCAGGTGACTTATATGACCTTCCACTCTTAAGACATGCATGAAACTCACTCGATTACAAGGCTTTTAGTTACAACTGCTCAGAAGTTGACAATAAGGTGCAGGGATGGAGAACTCATCAGGCTGACAGATTTACACACAAAAAAGATGCATATAAATCATGATAAGGATGGTACTTATAATTCAAATCACATTAACATTCCAATAGGATGACAGCTATCAGTCATTAATTAACTTGAATTTAACCTAAATACACATTCAGGCATAAGCACAGTAAAGACAGAAATGAAGGCTGAAAAAATTATAACAAAAGAGCTTATATTCAATCATGAGCAAAATGAGAAGCTGACAATAATATAGGTCTATAAATCCCTAAAGTCGAACCCTTTTCATAAAATAAGTCTTAGGATTTATAGCCTTTACAAAATATATAGTTCTTGAAAACATGGATCTGTTTTTTACAAAAATAAACAAAATAATAGTTTGTTGCAAATTAGGTTAAAAAACCCTAATTAACTACTTGTCTAACTAATTGAAGAATTAGTTCACTGAATGAACCTTCAGATAACTGAGGTAACTGCTGACAATTACTGCTACTGGCCCTTTGGTGGTTAAGCCATTGTTTTATCTTGATAGCTAGGTGTTGGTGACCCTTTCTACTTGTAATGTCATATTAAAAACTGAAACATGCATTTTCTTGATGCTTTCCTCCGCACCCTTCATCCTCAGCCTATGTCCCTGAGCCATGTATATTCACCAAAAATCGGTCCTATATGCCAAAATTTGATTTTAAGCCTTTGTCTACTTTCGGTGGCTAAGAAGCCAGCCTATCGAAACTGTTAGCTGCCAAGAGTGGCTCTTTCAGTGGCTAATGGACTGCCCCAGCATCCACCTAAGCCACCGAAAGCCCTGTTTTACAAAAATTATTAGGTTTTCCTCAAAAATGTCCATGTAAGCCTGTTTGCTCAGCTTTCTTCTTCAACAACTCTTGGATCAACAGCTGGATAAGGCCATCGTGAGATAGTCTGCCAGCAATCTTGGTTGGCTGGGATTTCACTTGGTGTGCCATCTTTCCCAAACTGCTATGTAAGTAAAAGGGAAAATTGAGTGGGCTTTTACCTGTGAAGTGGTTCATTATCTTGAAATGATAGAGCATGGTTCTGTTATATCTTCCTTCACGGGTTAGGTAACCCACAATGGATTTCAGCAGTTGTTTCCATCTCTCCTCCAACCAGGATGATGGCACACTCTTCTTCCACACCATTCCTCTATGTTCAGGCTTTAGGTAAGACCTGAATTCTACATCTTTTGGTATGGTGGTCTTGAATCATTTTTCTCCTATGCAAGGGAGTTCAATTACTTCAGAGACCAGGGTTTCATCTATGTGAAATTCCTCCTTTCCTATAACTGCTTTTGAACCATCAAATGATAAAGTAAACGCCTCAGCTACCTGCTGATGGGAGCCTTGTATTTTTTCACAGAAATTGTAGTAGCCAACCTCTTGGAAGAGTTTACAGACCTCTGGATGTGCTTCCAAATAACCGATATCACCCAGCTCCTGCCTGAGAGCAGGTCCTCCCTTCTTCATCTCGATGAGTGCCTCTCCTAGATACCTGCAAAATAATTCTCAGTTCTTTATATAGTGTGCTAGCAGGCTGCTCCTTCAGAGATGGTTTTCTTGGTAGAGAGGAATGATGAGCTCGAGAGTGAAATGTGCTGGAGTCCTTTGGCACTGATTAAGAGGGTTTGTTCTGTCATGATGGATGATGAGATCATAAGGTGAGGGAAGTAACTGATCCTCTCGATCTCCTCTCCAAGCAATCATATCACACATCATCTTGGGTATTTGGTGGGATTTTTTCTATTCTTTTGGATAGGTGGAAGGAGACTGAGGGTTTCCAATCCTATCAGTCCTTTTCTAGTTTTATAACGACCTATTTAACTCATTTACACATGCGGTTATGCAGGCTTGAGTCTTTTTGGCGGTTTTTCACACCCTCCTTTAATGGTTCATCTTGCTAACGGGATTTGATTTGACTATTTTCTGACCATTTCCTCACTTTTCCTTTTCAGTGGCTAATAGCCTCTAGGATTTTGTCTACTAGCCGCCGAAAAGACGGCTTTCGGTGGCTAATGAAGCTATATCTCTTTTTCCTAAGCTGTCGAAACCATCATACCATCATCGCAATGAAATCCTGCTTTCGACGGATAACGGCCTTGCCAAAAACCCTTTTAACCAGTGAAAACCCCTCCTTCTGGTGGCTAATGAAATTCCTGAGCCTTTGCCTAAGCCACCGAAAGCACTCCTTCCCCGACGCTTATCTTCCTGCTTTTGGTGGTTAAAATATACGTTGGATTGTTTGATAAGCTACCGAAAGCATCGCTTTTCGGTGGCTAATGAGTTGTTCCAAGTCTCTCCTAAGCCACCGAAACCACCTTTACTAATATCGCTTGCTGCTTGCTTTCAGCGGTTAACATGCCTCCTGATCTTCGCCCTGAGCTGCCGAAAGAAACACTTTTCGCTGGCTAATGAGTCATTTGAAATCTCGCTTAAGCCACCAAAAGTGTTGATTTGATTCTACTTGCTTGGGCCACTTTCAGTTGTTTACCTTTATCCCTTGTTCAACCGTTAGCTGCTGAAACATAGCTTTTCGGTGGCTAATGAGCTATTAAAAGCCTCTCCTAAGCCACTGAAAGCTATGACTTTGAAAATTTTTAGCCATATAAAAAACAAAGACTTTCAATTTCTCAGTCATACTCAGATCTGTCATTACATGAGTCCAATTCTTCATACTTATCAAAATAAATGTATTTTGGGAGATAACACAAAGTAGTGCATGTAGGCGTGGGCACGTTTCTACTGGGGGTTGATCTTACTGCTATCCTAAGCGTAGTATGGTCATCCTCTTCATCATTGTAGTGTTGCTTCATCCCGTGTGGTCTTCTTTCGTGGTCTTGTGTTTCGATCATAGCAGGACCTTCCCCTCTCCTCTACCTCTTCTCTTGTCTAAACATTACTCCTCCCCTTGTAAGACCACTTTCTTCCTCAGCTTGCACCCATCTACCCCTTATCCTTCCATTCGTCTTCCCCCTTTTGTCGTGGTATCCACAACCTCCTCACACCAGAGGTCTACTACTTGAGGTGCATCTTCAGTATGCCTTTTTCACAAATAATCATATTAATTGACAATTGCAGGGACAATAAGAATCTACCTCTTGGTATGTTGAAGAATTCCCTTTCTGCTTTGCTGTAGGATTTAGTAGTATCGACCGAGAACTCAGTGATATAGCCTTCTAGGATACTATCCAACTACACTTCAACAGCCCTCGATGCCCTATTGTTGGTCTCCTATAATTCTTGGATCAATTCATGGGTCTAGGACATTGGCTCACCTCCTTCGAATTTTTTCTTGCAATAGGTAAACCATGCCAACCACTCATACAATATGATGGGAAATTCAGAGAAAAAGTACTTGTGTGGATTGTCGTGTATGTGCCTTGCCAACCACTTATCTATTGTCAGTCCCTGGTTCCAGTTCTTTATCTTAGAAAATTCTCGTAACTTTTGGTCGAACCACTCCTGAATTTATGGTCTTGTCAGATGCCACATATTCTACCCTCAGTCACAACAAAGGCCCGAAAATGGAACCATTTGTTGACACAAACCCAACCAACAAAACCCAGTCGACAGGGGTTCCACTATGTCGACCCTCAATCCACCACGATCTCCCTGAGCACCGGCCCAAACAGGTTTTACCCCGTCCAGCAACACCCGCGGAGCGGATGAGGTCTCACCCTAGGCGTTCAAGGGAGAGTTGTCAAAACCAAGTTTCCGCATAATATGAGAGGAATATGTGCATCTACCTATTTACCCATCATTACGAGACATGAACAGATCTGATTACTTATCAACATTCACAGAAGCATTCATCATTATACTTAGATAGATCGAATCATTCAGTCATAACAGGCTTCTACATATTACTATGCAAAACAGATCTAAGAATATATCATCTTTTAATATAAGAAAACATCGCATCATAGATCCATATTTTGGATTCAACTAACATTCATCAGTGGGTCACAGAAAACAGTAAAACAGTAAAATATAGAAAACACGCCGATCCAAATCAACTTCTTCTTTTCATATTACTTCTGCACAAAACAACAGGTTCTTCAAAACGGTTACAAATCACCAATTGCTCTCTAATTTCCCCCTTCCCGTCTATCCGACACTTGCAATTCTACTTCTCTTGTAGGCTTGTGCCTTTACATTCAAGGTCCACTTAGACGAATTCCTAACTAACTCTTAACTGATTCTACAAAATCATGACCAATATCCACAAAATATGGTCAAAGTACATGAAGATGACACAAAATATACAAAATATTATATTCTCCGCCTTGTGCGCCATTCTCCCCTTGCACGGTGTCTTTTTCTCTTGTGCAACATCCAAGATGCTGCATAGTTGGTTTGTCCCAAAACCTCTGCCAATAGGATTCGAAATTGCAAGAGGAGGATGCCATGTGGCACAAAAATTCTACCTTGTGTGCCCCCCATAGTCTCCATGTGTCTTCATGCTCCATTGCCACTTCAATTTTCTCTTGTACTTATTTAATAAGCTACATTATTAAATATTTATTCCATTCTAATGTCTGAACATCATTTATTATCTCCCTTATTAAAATTCCAAATGTATCCATCCAACCTAGGGAACTAGTAGAATCGATGGAATTGTCCTGCTATGTACTTATTTGAATGGGGACATTACACTTGCTCACTTGAATGTATAGCATGAGAGAAAAACAATTTAGCTTACCCAACTTCGAGTAATACAAACAATGGTGAAGCAAGAAGGCATTGGAGTCCATGCCACTTCTCCAAAAACTCCTGAAGAGCCCTTATATGGGAGGATGAGTTGTGTTTCTTATTTCAACCAAAATTAGACTTTGAAGACAAGAAGAAGTTTAAAAATTTTAATGGACAATGTTGTAGCAGTCCGAAGGAATTTGATCTTTATGTTAAAAAGCATTTTCTGCAAGAAAAGTATAATTCCATAGTCAACATGAATAGGTTCTAACCTAAACTTCTAAACCAACAATATATATCAATATGATTGAGTTAGTTCATAATGGGGGAGAGTCTGAATAATTTTACAATTACTATTGGAGCATCTAGGAGCCCCCCATCATCTTGTGTAAATACAGTTTAAGCTACTCCTTCTAAATATAGTCTAATTCCTCAATGATTCAACACACTTCAATATTATGTGAATCTATGGCATAGGTGTTTTAATGGGGAAATGTGACCCCAAGACCTTACTTCTTCATTATTCCAAAGGGAATCACATTATTTGAGGCTTTCATGTCCAACATACAAATTTGCAAGAGTGAACTATTAATCCATATTGGGATCATATTCATCAATAGCACCATGTATCCCCCTCTAGGATTTTATCTCTTGTATCTACCTTGAATCTCGAAGTTGATCCTAGAAGGAATTTACTCAACACCCTACAATTTTGATGAAACTTCTTAAACCAAGCATTAAGATAATGTAGAAATAGAAAAAAAAATTCATGCTTAATAAGTGATTTTGCCTGACTATAGGGTATATTTTTATTAAGGTCATGATATAGGAGTTCAACAATCAACAAGGTACGTAGAGAGGTTGATGTGCTCGATTAAAAGACAATATCTTCACCTCATGCATGACAAAATCCAGTGGAAAAGTTACAATCCTTAAAACTGTTAAGTCTATTGAATTATGAATGGGATCTAAAATTCTACTTTTTGCATATGAACTCTTATGAGGTTAGAACCACTCTGAGACATCCTTAAACAAAATTAATGGTGATGTTAAAAATTTAAGTAAAAGGATAAAAAATTAAATATAAGAAAAATACCACATTTACTTTTAGGATTTAATTTTACCATTACTATTGGAGTGTCTAGGAGCCCCCTACTTCACTATTGTGCACTTCAAAATAGGGGGACGAGACCCCCTGAGTTTCTTCCCCTTTCCTCAACTTGAGAACGAGGATAAACATTTTGCCAAAAGCCCCAAAGTCCCCAAAGTGCAAGGAGTGAGAAGGGCGAAAGTGTCCTTGTGTAACACTACTTCACACAACTTACAAATTATTCTCCCCTTATAATTCTTATTTTCAAAATAAATTAAAACATCTTTAATTTGCCTCTAAGAAATCTTATTTTCAAAAATTTGAAAACAACTTTTAATTTGCCCATAAGAATTCTTAATTTCAAAAATTTAGAGAACAACTTTTAATTTAAAAGGATAAAAGAACAAGTTAGGAAATTGGTTAAAGAGGATGGAATGTAACTAATTGCTGAAAAAATAGAAAAGAGGAGCATGCTAGTAATTGTGACAAATGATGTTCAGTAATTTGGGTTCAATTATAATGGAAGTTTAATATTTTAAATTTTATTTACAATATGGGTGTGGTAGTTTAAGATTTTTTTTAGTGTTTAGGATGGTCATTTTTTTATAGTTTTTTTTTAGTTTTTGTTTTTAACTTTTTTTTTAAATTATTTTTGTATTTAATTTTTTTAATCTCAAATATATAGTAGTAAAATTGTGTTAATCTTAATTAAAAATAGATTTTTGAATAATAAAAAATTATGATATAATTTTTGAATCACTATTTAATCATAAATTCAAAATCATCTCATTATTAAGCAACAACTCTCTTGGAATCTTATGATAGCATGGTTCATGTTTATGATTTCCTCTTATTAGTGTATCCTTATATAACTTGGGTAAGTTTTTTTAATAATTATTTTGTAATATTTTGAAATATATTTAATCTAATGGTTTTAATTTTTAATTTAAATTTTATTTTTATAATTATTTTTAAATAAAAATATTTTTTAAACAATTAGAAAAAAACATTTTCTTAGAAATAAGAAAATATGCAATCTAACGTAAAGGATTCAAAGTGAACGATAATGAAAAGTATATGACAATCGTTACAAGTTAAAGGGGCGTTGGCTTGATTGAGGATAGCGTCTAACTATATTTTCATCCTTAAAACTATCTATTATTGAGTAAGAGTTCATTTTCCTCACATCTAATACATCTGGAATGACTTAAAAAAAAATTATTAACTCATGACATAAAGTTACACACTTGGAAGCCTCCTTCAATTTTACATGAACATGATTGCGTCGAGAGGTGCTCTATAGCCCAGTATGGGGGAGATCTTGTAACGTTATGTAAAGTTGTAACGTTACGTAACGTTGTAATGTTACTTAACGTTACATAGATGTCGGCTATAAAAAAAACAAAACTTTTAATTATCTTCCAAAATAAATGTCGGCCACAAAAACAATCTAATATGTGTGAGATGTTGTAATGTTTCTACCTAACAAAATAATAAAAAATTTAATTATCTACCATAAAAAATTGTCCATGAGAAAAACAACACAATATAGGGGAGATGTTTTAATGTTTCTACTTAACAAAATAATAAAAAACAATAAAAATAAAAAAATTGAATTATCCGCAAAAAAAATGTTGGTCATGCACATGGTTTTAAAACCATGTGCAAGTCCTCTTAAAAGCCCATCGTTTTATTGTACATGGTTTAGGAGGGCCTTACAAATGGTTTTAAAGCCATGTGCAAGGCCTCCTAAACAGCCCATGGTTTTGTCGTACATGGTTTAGGAGGTAGTTGCAAATGGTTTTAATACCATGTGAAAGGCCTCCTAAACAACCCATGATTTTAGGAGGGCCTTGCACATGGTTTTAAAACTATGTATGGGGGAGATGTTTTAATGTTTTTTCCTAACAAAATAAAAAATATTATATTCAGCCATAAATAGTATTAAATATTAATAATAAAAATATTATTTGTGGACCTTAAATAAATGTCGGCCACAAAAACAATCTAATATGGGTGAGATGTTGTAATGTTCCTACCTAACAAAATAATAAAAAATAAATAAAAAATTTAATTATCTGCGATAAAAAATTGTCCGTAAGAAAAACAACACAATATAGGGGAGATGTTGTAATGTTTCTACTTAACAAAATAATAATAATAATAAAAAATTGAATTATCCGCAAAAAAAAATGTTGGTCATGCACATGGTTTTAAAACCATGTGCAAGGCCTCTTAAAAACCCATGGTTTTATTGTACATGGTTTTGGAGGGCCTTACAAATGGTTTTAAAGCCATGTGCAAGGCCTCCTAAACAGCCCATGGTTTTGTTGTACATGGTTTAGGAGGTAGTTGCAAATGGTTTTAATACCATGTGCAATGCCTCCTAAACAACCCATGATTTTAGGAGGGCCTTGCACATGGTTTTAAAACTATGTATGGGGGAGATGTTTTAATGTTTTTTCCTAACAAAATAAAAAATATTATATTCAGCCATAAATAGTATTAAATATTAATAATAAAAATATTATTTGTGAATCTTAAATAAAAAAATGTGCCTTTTGGTCTGAATAGTTGAGTGCAATACTTAAGAAGAGGTCTGCACCTCCAAAGATTTGATCCCTCTCGGTGCTTGATAGAGCCTGGGATTTGGATCTATGCTGGTTTAATTACATATGATAATGTTATTGCAAGTGAAGGTCTAAATATTGTATTAGTAAAAGCTAAACATTAACCTAACACACTAATGTAATTGAAATTTTATTTATATAAATTATATTAATAATTTTGCATAATGTAAATTTTTTTGGTTTAAAATACATTAAAAAAAAAGATATAAATGTTTTATTGAAAAATAAATTTGAAGAAAACCTAGAATTGAGTTGGTCCCTTGGAAAAGTAAATCATTTCTTGTTTAAAATACATAAAAAAATAATATAAATGTTTTATTGAAAAATAAACTTGAAGAAAACCTAGAATCCAGTTGGTTTATTTTTTTCACACTGAAAGACAACTTTATATATTAGAAAGTTGTGTCATAACTACAAATCTCTTTATCTAACAAATGCATACTAACATCAAGACAACTTAAACAAAAACTGTCCAAAAAGTTGAAAGCTAGAGCAGCAGCCATGAGGCTAAATATACTAGGATCATTACATACATAACTTTAAGTAAATACCTAAGGCCCAAGCTGATACTAGAGAGGATCTAAATATAACTTAAAAGACCATTCTCTACCCTAGTCTTTCCATGATATAATTCCCAAATCAGATCCCCAATTCCAAGACCAATAGACTGCTTGGAGAGATCATCTTCCACCCGATTAAGTTCACGGTAAATATGTCAAAAAGAAATTTGTTGGAAGTGGAAAATAAGGTTCCATGTCTGTCTAAGCCAGTGGGAGAGCTCAATATGTTGTATAAGATTTTTCTAGCTGGCCTAGTTCAAAACAACCTGCGAATCCCCCCGAACCAAGAGCTCTTGCAAGTCATTTTCTTTAGCAAATCTGAGTAGCCCCCAGAGAGCCAAAAGCTCGGCTCTTGTGTTAGTACCCCTACCAATACCTGTAACATCCCTTAATTTTCATAAATAAATAAATAAAAATCATTTACTGCAATTAACCTAGATGTTATAATTTATAAATCCTTTTATTAGCTGTAAGAGTCATATACTTACGGTGTTATCAACTTTCTTTTACTTTGTAAACTGTCGTTATGACATACTTTGTGTCAAATTCTATTGTTAAAACTTTGTTTGCTATGGTGTAGTTCATTTTCCCGTTTGCTTACCCTTGTACTACTTAACGATTGTTGAAGGTCAAAGTCATGGTCTTACTTAGTCTTTGCGACTAACACATGTACCTTCCAAATCAGTTGGTTGTGCAGTTGGATTCCTTAATATAGTTTTGATCTTTATACGAAAGGCTTATACCACATCAACCTAGCATGCAAGGGTATTTACTATACACAAATACAAAAAATTTAGAGTATAACCTAAGCATGTAAGTTTCCACCGTGGATAAGGACTTTGCAGGTATTACAATAACTTACGTTACCCTAAGTAATTTGCTCCATGGCAGGAATATATTATACACATTAAACTAGTTTTTAAAAGGGACAAGACTAAATGTCTAACCTTGGGACAAAGTTGATGAAATCGAAAAGAAAGGGTTACGACTTAAAGTAGTTCACATGCAAATCATGTGATTGCATTAAATCCTCCAGCTGGTGGGAAAATAAAAGGGGTACAAAACCCTAGGTATTTAATGTTCCTTAAAAGTGATTTTTTTCCTATCGATGGGGTTGATGTCACTAGCCTTCTCACCTTTGCAACTGGCCTTCCATTGTTCGAAATGGTCGTTTTACTGTCTGCAAACGGAGAGGGAGGAGCCAACAGCTTTGGTCCTCGTCCTCTTTTCGCGCTATCCAAACTTGAACACTACGCCGATGAAGTTGTCAATCCTCATGTATGTTTCGTTTGGGTGACTCCAGTTGAAGTTGTTAGGATATTTAGACACTTAAGAGTTAGTTAAGATCAACTTGTGTAATATATTTGTTAGGTAAAAGTTTGTTTCTTTAGTATGCATTAGTATGCATTTGTAAATATTCTAATCCAACGGTCACGATATGTTCTAGACATAGAGTGATCCGACGGTTCAACTTATCTTAGATCATACCTACCATTGATCCATGGCTTAGCAACCAATTGGTCTATGATCTCTATTTAAATAGCATAGAGGGTCCTTGGCTAGTTGATCAATTATGAGAAGCTCATGTAACTTTCTCTCTTTTGCATAATAAATTGCTCCAAGTAGCTATTTGGCTGGGGCCATGGACTGTTTCCCTCTCGAGGGTTTTAACCACGTGACAAACATCGGTGTGTTGATCTGTGATCTATTTGTGTAAAGTGGTTGCTCTTGGTGTTCAGTCCTTTGGGAGTACCCTATTAACCCTAACATGGTATCAGAGCTTTTATGAAGAGACGCTTTCGGTTTTGATCAAGATCTGGAATCGGTGTTCCTGAAAATTTGAAAGGGTTTTGGTTCTGAATTTTTTTATGCATGTGTGGCCTGTGGGAACTATTCCATTGCGTCCGAAGCGTCGTTTCCATTGGGAAATAGTTTTCGTTTCATCGAAAACCGTTTCAGTTTGATCCAAAAAACCCATTTCGGCAAATCTGAAGGTATAATGTTACAGTGACGGATTTGTTTTTTTTTAATCTCTCATATTTTTATCAATTTATTATTAGATCTTTTATGTTTTAGTCTCGGACTGTTGTTTTTTCTGACTGCGTATGCTCTTTGTCGTGCACCTTGCGCGATCGTGGTGAATCAGAAACAGTAAGAGAAAGTTTTTTTTCTTGCCTTCTCGGCTACATATGCTCTTTGCCGTGCACCTTGTGTGATCACGACAAATCAGAAACAGTGAAAAAATTTAAAAACGTAGACTTTCCGGGTAAGTTAACCAAGATCTAACCCCATTATGCAGAAAAAGTTCTTTTTGTTTTTGTTTTTCGTTTTTTTTTTGTGATTTGCAGGAAAAAAAAGCAAGCACGGAAAACGAAAGAGAAGAGTATAAAAATTAAAAATAAAAAAAAACCTTCCTCTTTCCATACTTTTACATACCTTTTAAACTTAGCTCACTTGGTCCAAAGTTGCTTTACACCTTGATAAGTCTTGATTTTAAGTCTTATCAAACTACATTTTAATGCATGCAATTTCTATTTTCAAGTTACTTTATTGTAAAAGTGCATCTCACATTAATAAAATAAAATAAAAGTGAGTCAGTTAAGTATTTTAATTTATTGTCGCGCTATTTAAAAAGTCACATTATTGTAAAAGTGAACATCACTTATTCTACAAAAGTGATTCACTTCAAAGCAACTTTATTGTAAAAGTGAACATCACTTATTCTACAAAAGTGATTCACTTCAAAGCAACTTTATTGTAAAAGTGATTGTCAAAGGTTGATCTTGGGAAGAGGGGACTTCTTTTTTTAGATGGTTAAGTTAATATCTGCCACGTCATTATTGGGGACATCTTCAACATTTTCTTTGATCAAGCATAACTTCATCATCTGGAATCAGTTTTAAGTGCCGTATTTTTTTAAAACTACATATTTTTTCGAGCTCTTTGCATTCAGACAGTTAGTTTCTGTTATTTCAACCATTATTTTACAGTATGGCCGCCCCTTGTGATATTATACTTACAAGTTTTAACTATTTCTCATGGAAATCTCGTATGGAGGATGTTTTACGAAGTAGGAGATTTTTCAGGATAACCTCAGGGAAAGAAACAGAACCCACTAATGATGATAAGAAAATTAAATGGGAAAATAGATGTGATGAAGCTCGTGGATTGATTGGGATGTCAATCTTTATTGATTTGCGTTTCCACGTATCTGAAATTAATGAACCTGATAAAGCTTGGGAAAAGTTGGAATCAGTGTTTGGTAAACACAATGAAATTCAAGGTCATCAACTTGAGAATGAATTGATTTCCTTGAATCCAAATGATTTTTCATGCATTCAAGACTATTTATCTAAGTATAAAACTCTTAGACTATTATGTGCAGAATGCAAGATTAAGAAAAAAGACAAACAATGTATTTATCATATTCTTTCCAAACTTGGACCTGCATATTATGTTTTTGTATCTACATTCTACTCCATGAAAGAATCCTTGACTGCAGCTAGCTATCAAGAGCCTAGCCTTGAATCCTTTTGTGATTCCTTAATTAGAGAGCAAGATAAGCTCATTCATCTTGGAATAATTAACAATGCAGATACATCTGGGAAAGCCTTATTGTCCAAACAAAAAGAAAAGTCTAAGCCTCCCAAGAAACAAAATTTTCACAATAATAAGCCAAACAACAAAGGTCCCAAACCCTCTCAGTCAGCTCCTTTAAAAAATGACAAAGGATCCAAGCAAAAAGGAAAGAAGACTAAGCGTCATTGCAATTTTTGTGGGAATGATAATCATGATGAATCTAAGTGTTTTAAGAAGATGGCAGCCTTGGAAGCAGCAATGAAGAAGCGCCACATCAGCCTAGATTCATCTTCAGAATCTACCTCTCATGGACATGCACTTTGTGCTTCTGGTTATTCTTATACTACATCTTCTTCTTCTACTTCAATTGAATGGCTCATTGATTCTAGAGCATCTTATCATATGGCTAAAGGATAAAGCAATCTTTTCTACTATGCATGAATGTAACACCAAACAAATATTTGTTGGTGATGATAGATCTCTAAATGTTGTAGGATCTGGAACAGTTCCAGTAGAAAATGGTCATTTTAGTGATATACTATGTGCTCCAAAAATTTCCTGCAATTTGTTATCAATCTATCAAATTACTCATTCAGGTGAAAGTAAAACTGTGACGTTTACACCTCACCAAGTTGTAATCAAGGATTTTAAAAATCCTCAAAATATCCTTGCTACTGGAAATTTTGATGATATTACCAAGTTGTACAAATTTAACAACTTTGGGTCATCACCTTTTCCTTCAGTTTTTGTTGCTCATAGTGATAACTTGAGCAAACTTTGACATGAGCGATTTGGTCACTTAAATTATCGCTCATTGCAACAACTATGTAAAGACAATATGGTGATTGGTCTTCCGCTGGTATCTTGCAAGGATGGTGTTTGTTCCGGTTGTGTACTCGGAAAACATCATCGAGACAGTTTTGACAAACATGCCTCTTGGCACGCCTTGATTCCCTTGGAGCTTGTGCATAGTGACTTGTGTGGCCCTCTTCCATCTGCTTCCTTTTTTTCTTTCAAATATTTCTTAACCTTCATTGATGACTACTCCAGACGCACTTGGGTTTACTTCCTAAAACTTAAGAGCGAAGTATTTAACATATTCTTGGCCTACAAGGCCCTTGTTGAAAAATAATCTGGTCATCAAATTATTAAGTTAAGATCTGACAATGGAGGATAATATGTTAACAACAAGTTCACTACTTTTTGCACTGAACAAGGAATCCAACAACAACACACTGTTCCATATACACCACAACAAAATGGTGTAGTTGAACGGAATAACCGCACTTTAAAAGAAATGGCTAATTGTATGATCCAATCTAAAGGACTAAGTCTTCAATATTGGGTTGAGGCCATAAATTGTGCAAATTACATAGTTAATCGCACACCCACTAAAGTTTTTACAGGGTGTAACACCGGAAGAATCATGGAGTAAAATTAAACCAGATGTAAGTCACTTTCGTGTGTTTGGTTGTGAAGCATGGGCTCACATTCCGGATGAAAAACGGAAAGCATTACAACCTAAAAGTGAAAAGTGCATATTTATTGGATATTCTGAAGATGTAAAAGGTTATAGACTTCTTCAGCCACATTCTCATGATATAATCATTAGAATAGATGTTAAATTTGATGAAAATCTCTTGGCCTACGAGCCTAACTTGGCGAGTGTGCCATCTTTGGCTTGTGAACCAGATTCGGTGATTGTTCCTTCTTCTTCTTCTTCCAACTTCCTCGACAGGTTTTCGACTCCAGTTTCTGATGATGACAATGAGGATGAAAATCCACCTCCACCTACTCATGTTCCTCCAATTGCACCAGCACCAATACTTCCTCGATGTGTCCGTTCAACATGCGAAGCAGTTGGTGATCTTGCCGATGATCCTAGAAATCAACGTCGAACACGTTCTCAGTTTCAACGAGCCTCTTCTCTTTTGGCTCAAGTTTTCGAGAATCATGATCCAGAAACTTTTGCAAAAGCTTCAGGAAATCCAGATTGGGATGCAGCTATGGATGAAGAATATCGTTCCTTAATGGCGAGCGATACTTGGGATCTTGTTCCGCTTCCAAAAGGAAGAAAACTTGTCAGATGTAAATGGGTATACAGAACTAAGTATGCATCAGATGGAAGTGTTGAAAGACTCAAGGCAAGGTTAGTTGCCAAAGGTTTTTCCCAAGTTGAAGGGATTGACTACAATAAAACCTTTGCCCCTGTAGCAAAAATGAACTCCATCTGCCTTATTCTTTCCCTTGCAGCCTTACATAACTGGGAAGTCCATCAAATGGATATCAAGTATGCCTTATTACATGGTGATTTGCATCAAAAAATTTACATGGAACAACCTCCTGGATATGTTCAGAATAACTCTAGCCTTGTTTGTCTCCTTAAGAAATCCTTATATGGCCTTAAGCAAGCTCCTAGAGCTTGGTATGCCAAAATGGATAGCTTTCTCCTTGACACTGGTTTTTCTAGATGCCATTCTGACCCCAATGTCTATACCAAGAAAGTAGGAAACCATCTCATCATACTTGTTCTTTATGTTGATAATCTTATCCTTACTGGTAGTGACCCTAAACTTATAACCCATGTGAAATCTAGTCTTAAGCAAAATTTTGAAATGTTAGACTTAGGACATTTGCATTATTTTCTTGGTCTCCAAGTCTTGCAAACCAAAGAAGGAATCTTTCTTTCCTAGTCTAAGTATTCTTGTGACCTTCTTCGTCGCTTCCACATGGAAGATTGTAAACCAGCCCCTTCTCCCTTCCAGTCTGGAGTCAAACTTTTTTCCACCTGTACTTCCCCTGAAGTAGATGCCACCTTGTATCGTCAGCTTGTTGGTAGTCTTTTATACTTGACTCATTCCCGTCCTGACCTTTCCTTTGTTGTTGGTCGTGTTGCCCGTTATATGCAAACTCCTCATGAAATTCACTGGAAAGCAACAAAAAGAATAGTTCGATATATTCGAGGTATAATTTAGTTTCGGATTCATTACAGTACAAAGGGGAAACCTTTGTTGGTTGGTTTCACTGATTTAGATTGGGCTAGTGATCTTGATGATCGAAAGTCTACTACAGGTTATGTTTTCAGTTTGGGATCTGGACCCGTCACTTGGGATAGTAAGAAACAACAAGCTCTTGCTCTTTCTTCAGTAGAAGCAGAATATCGAGCCGCAGTTAATGCCAGTCAGGAAGCTTTATGGCTTCGACGGATCCTTTCAAAGTTTTGATTCGAGCAGCAGCAACCTACTCCACTTTGGTGCAACAATCAAAGTGCCATCAAGCTTGCCAAAGATCCAGTTCTACATCAACGCAGCAAACACATTGAACTACACATGCACTTCATCAGAAAGCTTGTTCATGATCGTGTTATTGAAGTGCTCTATTGCCCTACAGATGATCAAGTTGCAGACATCTTCACCAAGTCTCTTATAGAAGCGAAGTTTTCTAAACTTCACCCTATGTTAGGAGTTCAGGAATGTGTCCTTAAGGGGGGATAGGCTCTAATGCCTCCTTCCTTCTCCTAATAGTGTCACTTTTGTAAACCTTCAATCCTATCCCAAGTTGTTCTTAAGGGGGGATGTTAGGATATTTAGACACTTAGGAGTTAGTTAAGATCAACTTGTGTAATATATCCGTTAGGTAAAAGTGTGTTTCTTTAGTATGCATTTGTAAATATTCTAATCCGACGATCACGATATGTTCTATACATAGAGTGATCTGATGGTTCAACTTCTCTTAGATCATACCTACCATTGATCCGTGGCTTAACACCAGATTGGTCTATGGTCTCTATTTAAAGAGCATAGAGGGTCCTTGGCTAGTTGATAGATTATGAGAAGCTCATGTAACTTTGTTTCTTTTGCATAATAAATTGCTCCAAGTAGCTATTTGGCTGGGGCTGTGGACTGTTTCCCTCTCGAGGGTTTTAACCACGTGAAAAACATCGGTGTGTTGATCTGTGATCTATTTGTGTAAAGTGGTTGCTCTTGGTGTTCGGTCCTTTAGGAGTCCCTGTTAACCCTAATAGAAGTTTTCAACGCCGAGCAATTATTAAATTAACTGCATTGTCATTTTAAGGAAAGTTTCTTCTACATAGAGTTTTATATAAATGATACTTTTTTACTTGTGGATTAAATGATTGTGCATGTGACTTCTCGATTGGTTTTCTACGACAAGGGCTCTTGAGAGGGACTGGCCGCAAATATTTTTGCAACTGGTAAGACTGTGGCTTCTCCTTTTATGAGCTCTGTAGACAAGATATTCAATGTCTTGTAGTGTAAACATCCTTGTAACGCTAGGGTATTATCCATGTGATCACATTTGATGTGAAAAATATATTGTAAGGTTTTTTCTTGACTCTGTGGAGTCTTTCGACTAAGCCACGTTTCCTATGGTTTCAAGGTTGTTGGTAAAATGTTGGTTTATCTTTATACGATCCCATAAGGGTTCTTAAACTTTTGATACTGTCAAATATTTTGTCTCTGTATGATCCTGTGAGGTTTTGCGTGTCGCTATGTTTTAATAGTTATGGCCGTGAGCTTCTTACTCTATCAATTCTTGTTCTTGGGATAAAACGCCACCGTCGTGTTTTACTATTTGTTTGCTAAAATAATAGATCTGATATGGGACGATGCCCATGAGGATTCTCCATGTACATCCCTTGCTTTAAAAAGTTGTGTTTTAACTTCTAAATTACTATCAAAACTTGTATAAGGATCAGTTATAAAAAGATATTAGGGCTCCGTTGTTTGTTTAAATACTTTTGAAGAGGACCATGAAGCTTTTACCTGTAAGGTATGCTATTGAGGAGAGGGTCGTAAGGCCTCTCTTAACAATGGCTATTGTTTTTAAATGTTTATTGCACCTGTTTTGGTGAGATCCTGTGAGGGATTTTAACTTTGTTAATGCAATTCTAACAAGCCATAGGACTATAGGAAAGCTTCTATTACTGTTAAAAAGAAAATACATTATGTTTAGTAAACTATCTTGTTTTGAAAAAATTTATTCAAGCCCTAATGCTGTAACTTCTTTCTGCAAGAGAAATACTGCAGAAACAACACCAGCATGACCTGAATCCTATATCTAGTGCTACGGTCTATTGATAATCTCAACTTGGTGTTAATTAATAATTTTAACTACTAAGAAACTGGGCTTAAGGTGCCCTTAAGTAATCTAGTTTAGTTATTACAGCTCATTTAAAACTCTGGTTATTCTAGATTAATGCTAGAGTTTATTTAAGGGAATAAGACTTGGTCCTATAAAGATTATTGTAAACAATGTGTGTGTGTGTGTGTGTGACTTTTATTCTCTGTAATAATAAAGATACACAATGATTCAGTCATTCTGGTACTACTATTCAGACTTAATTTCATATCTTTCTATACTAGAGTATGTCACTTTGGTGAGAGGAAAAATACAGGAGATAATTTAAATTCATTTCTTTATCAATCAGTTTCTTTACAAATACTTAATCAAATAATCATTGAATAAATATCAATTAACTATAACCTTATTTGAAAGTAATTACAACTTACTTAAACAAAAATAGTACAATAACGTAATATAGATATAGAGTTGGAACCTGAATGTGATGCACAAAGGAGACTAACACCCAAGGGAGACTGTTCCACCCAACCTTATCCTGAAGCAGCCAAGTCACTTGCTTAGGACCCTGATCCTGTTCACTGAACCACTAAGACGAAGATCTCTGCCACACAGCAGAATTCTGCAACTTAGCACTCAATAACAGACTTAACTCAGCAAATTACTTTAGCTATCCCCTCATCAAATTCATTGTGTGCCCGACTTTTCATGGACCAGAATGACTAAATCATTGTGTATCTTTGTTAGAAATCACAAGGTCCATTTTCTTAGAAATCAGAATGAGTAATGAGCCTCCTGCTCAATTTGATGGTTTATATAATATTGCCAGGGTCTTTGGGTCAGTTTTGGAATTTAATGAGCCACCAGCTCAGTTCCCCCTCTCAGGGAACATGACCACTTTTTTAAGGATTATGCTCTTGCAATAGCTAGAAAGTGAATGCTAGTGCTGCCACTTGTCAACCAACCTTCTATAGCCGCTTCTTCCTCCTAGTGGGTCAGTGAACACTCATTTAACAGTCTCCCCTGAATAGGTGTCTCCTTTTATTAATTATTAAAATAAATAATTCTTCAGTTACAGTCATCCTTGACCCACTTGGTCATAAACTTTACAATAAAAATTAACATAATGTTTTTGTAAAAATAAATAATATTTATTTATTTTTTAGTTTAGGGTATGTTACAATACCCAACCTCAATCTATAAGTGATATAAGGATGAATTCTTATCATAAACCCTGCACCGCAGAATCCACCTTGCTCCGCACCATCAAAGTACTTGACAGTAGAATGTTGGGCCAAGAAGGGGACGAGAATAATACAGGTCCTTACCTTGTTAAAAAAGGATCCATACGAGTGCAGCCACACCAGAGCCTTCGAACAGGAGGCCTACGAATCCACCCAGCCTTTTTGAAAAATTGTTATATTTCAGGCATTCCAGACGGCCCATAAAATAGCCAGAATATAGTTCAAAGGGAGCGAAGTTTCAGTTATCCAAGCCATAAAATTTTCTTTTAAACTCCCTTTGTCCCAATGAACGGAAACGAGCAAGTACTCACAAAATAAAATCCATACTTCATGAAAGTAGTTGCACTCCCTAAAGATGCGATCCACTGTTTCACTGTGGCAGCACAAATAACAAATTCCTGGACCATGGAGGTCGTGATGCTTTAAACCATCCCAAGTAAGGATTTTGTGATTGACACAACCATCCAAAGCATTTGATTTGGTAGGTAGTGACCCCTTCCACACTTTTAGAAGTAATCAAGAAGGTTGCTGAACAAGGGAAAGATCTGACAGGTGCTTGTATACCAGCTCGGTGGTGATCATACTGTTCTTCTTATTAATGTCCCATACTAGCTGATCACACTCCTCTCTCAGCAAGATGCTGAAGCTTTATGTAAGCCATTGTGAACTAGTATCTCCCACCGATGAATAGATGTGAGTAGTGTTGGAATTTGGTTTTTATTCTATCAGTCATTTTTTTTTACAGTTAAAATGCCTCTCATGAAACGTTTTGTTTAAAATTTTACTCTTCAATAACAAAAGTATTAAAAATATAAAAAAATATAAATATAAATATAAGTTTTATTTTTATTAAAATAAATTTTACTTTAATTTTATTAAAATAAATTTTACTTTATTTTAAACGAATTCTATATAAATATTTATAATTTTTTTTTTTGAACTTTATATATAAATATTTATAATTTATTTTTTTAACAATTTTTTATAAAAATATTTATAATTTTTAATAGGTATATAATAATATTTGTGCATCATAACTTTAAAAATTATTTAAAGATAATAACAATAGATACAAAAGTCTCTAATACATTCAAAATAATATTTTAACTTCTTTTTTTTTAAGTCTCTAAAAAGTATTATGTAATTTTCTTTTATAAAATTCAATTAGAAAAATAGAAAAACAATTATGTTAAAGTCTTTATAAAACACTAGGCAAATTGTATGTTAAATTTTTTATAAAATACTCAATGATATTTTATTAAACAACACAGTTTTTATAAAATACTCAATGGTATTTCTTATTAAACGACAATTGTATAATTCTTTTAAAAAAAAAGTTGCAATTAAAGTTTATTAGAGGCATAAAGTTCCTGTTAAATACATTTGGTGAAAGGAAGGATGCGCATATGGGAGATTGGATCTGCCCCCAATTTTCTTTCCATCTCTTAACTAAATTCCAGGATTTCCAATATTCGTATAAATAATTTAAACCGGAATTTCCAATATTCGTATAAATAATTTAAATCTGTAAGACGCAGTTTCATCACAGTTTCAATGAGCCACTTTCCTGTCCACTACAAATATAACAAGCAACACTCCACTTTAAATGCAAACGATAATTTAAATCTGAATCGTTATTTTCATCAACAATTAGTCAAGCGGGAAATTTTTTCCATGTCTTTTTCAGTACAGTTCATCCTTTAAACTGTATGTAGACTCTGATATCTCAAGACACCGTCTTATTTTGATTGCCATTCAAAGAGATCTGTAAACTAATGGCACTATAAACGTACTTAAAATGTTATACATAATGGCAAATAGAGATAATCAAACGCAGTATACATAATGAAAAATAGAGATAGTCTTTCTAGGTTTTGTAATTTTTTTTTGAACTTTTACATTATTTAAAAAAATATAATTGATTTAGGTTTGATTTAGGTTTTTACAATTGAATTATAGAGAAAACATATGATGAATATCATTATTGTTAATTCTACAAATTTTACAGGCCATTTTCATTCCAAATGTTGTACACACATTTCATGTCTTCAACTTTTTATAAATCAATACTCAATTGGATATACAGATTTTCAATTAAATTTCAATGAAGTTGGAAAATTAATCAATACTCTTTGAGTCTAGATCTATATACATTACAGAAATCATGGTAGAAGTCACAATAAAAAATACAAGGAAATGTTTTATAATTTTTCTTCAAAAGAATAGATTTTAAAAAAATCACTAAATCTAAACTAAAAAAATTCTACAACCAGTGCTTTTGACAATGCTTTCCAAGATTGTGTCTCCAAGTGGTAAGGGCGGCTTCCAACTTACAACTCCCAACTTTCAAATCATTTAGTTGAGTATTGAGCGCTGAAATTTGTATCATGTAGTTGCTGAAATTTGTATCATGTAGTTGCTAATTACAATAAAAAAATCAAAAAATAATATAAAAATCATTGTTAAATGGCATTTTCTACTCTCAGGAATAATCAAGAAAACTTACAAAATAAAAAAGCATGGATGATAGAAATAATACTAACTTAATATTTTTCTATTTACTCAAAGTATGCCTGGAATTTGAAAACTTGAAAGTATAAGTTTATATAATAATAAAATAAAAGTATTAATATTATTAGTAATTTATAATGATCTTTTTAATAATTTTGTTGTTAAAAAATAGTAGCAATATAATAAGGTTTTAAAAAATTTATGCTTTTTTAAAATGATAAATTTATCCTTCAGAATGGCTTACAATTTTTTTAATTGTATTTGAGGATCTAAATGCCTCCCTAACAATTATTTTGCTCGTCAAATTCCTATCACTTGATGTGAATAAGAGCAGAAATGCTCTATTCCTGCAAAATCAGATGACTACTATGGGTGAGTTTGTTTGTAAAATTGTAATCAATTTGCTGTGACTAACCTATTCATTGCCTATAAGCTTTACTGACCATAGTTACTGTATTAATAATATATATATATAAAGCTTAAGCCCTTGGTTGCCGAGTTATTTACTTTGAAATCACTGTTTTTTTAATAACATTTACTGAATTGTTATTAAAGATCCAGATTTCACTCACTGTTACTTCCGGATATTTCATGACTTACACCGTAATTATAACAAACTATGTGAATAGATGTACATGTAACACATTCGTTAAACATGGACAAGACCCAGTGACCGAAAGTAATTTAATAATGTGTTTTATTTATATATTTATTAGATCTTATTGTTAATCATTTAAATCTTATTTGCATTTTTATAAAGAAACGAGTGCAGATTCATTTTTGTATTAGAAAAATGGTTTGTATTTTGACAATGTTTATATTTATTATTTTATAATAAATCTAAAATTAAGATCAATTTTAATAATTTTAATTATAAAAAAATTATCAACATATAATAAATACAAACCCAAAATAAATTTAAATTAATTTAATAAAAAAAACTAACAGAACAGCTTTATTTTCTCCAACAATATTTGGACCTTGGGGAAAGTTAAATCTGATCTTCTATGGCTCAGGAAAAGTCTCAAGAATTATAAAACTAAGGAAGGCAGAAAGCTTGTAAAAGTTTTTAACAGTTGTAAAACTAATGAAGGAAGGCGGCTTCTAATTTTTTTTAATTGGACTAATAGAATAAATTCATGATATATAATTGGGTTTATGATTTAACTAAGAGACAATTTACAACAGAGTTACCATGAATTTAATTATCCAAAGTAAAATAGAGTAGGAACAACTAAAGTTAATGCTCGAGGAAATCCTGTAAATTATGATAAAAAATATATTTAATAGATTAGTTTTTATTATAAAAATTATAAATTGTAATTGGGTAGTTTTTATTTTAATATAAGAATATATAATTTTTAATTTTTGAAAACAATAAATTAATAATAAAAATACAAGCATTTTAGCATTTTTAAATCATATGACAGACCACTAACCAACCATTTTCAGAAACAGACAATGGTAAGAACCATTCACAAATAAATATAATAAGTCTTACCACTTAAACAATTGAAATCAAATATAAAAACTGTTTACACATAAGTTATAAATTATAATAAGTTTTACCACTTAAAAAATTAAAATTAAATATCATGCACATTGCCAAGGTTTATATGTTTGTGTAAAATTGAGTATCAAATATACCTGTTAAATAAATAAATAAATCTATTATTTTATTATTGACTAATTCATTCCCAGTCAAATTCAAATTGAAGTGTTATCGTGTGTGAAGTGTTTCGATTGAATCCAATTGGTTTTTTTTTAAATCATGAGAATCTTTTTAAACTGTCCAGCGACCATCCTCAACTAAGCCACCTGGATACCAAAATTATCCCCTTAATGTTGGCCCTAAATGTTAGTCAAGACATAATCAACTAAAACATAATCAACTGAAGTACAACCACCATCCCAATTCAGGGATAATTTTAGAGGTGAATTTCAGCCTAATGGGCTATTTTTCCATGTTTTTCTCCCAAATAAAGATTCGCCATTTTGCATTTTTTGAAGCCCTGTTTCGCCCAATTTTGATGGGGTAAAATTTTTTCACCGTACGTATATAAAATCCTTGGAAATTAAAATATTTTTTGAAAAATAAGGCCAATCATTTTATAGTTGGCGTTTTAAGAATTGGTAATATTAGCCAACATTTATACACTTTTAAATAAGTATGGTTCCTTAAAATCATCCCTGCCGCAATCATACAAGTTTTTTCTAAGATGCAACACTTATAACGCCATCACAACAATCATACAAACTTTTTTTTGGAATGCAACACTTGTATTATTACAGGCAAACATCCAAACCAAACTTTCCTAAAACAACCCTCAAACCCCACCCATGACTCACCCCTAACTCGTGACCTCAACCCCCCGAATCGAAACGAAACTGGAATTCCAATTTTATCTTAGTTTTTTGCTTTTACAGAGAGAGAAGTCAACAACTAACCACTATAAAAGCCAACTAACCAAATTTTTAAAGAAACCAAATAACATAGGCCACACTGTAATATTCTCGACACTCCAACCGGTCGAGAGGACGCTACCATAATACTATCTACCCAGGCATTTAACCCCATAAAGCATAAAATGAAAAGCATTGAACCAAGATACACATATGCATAAAGAATTAACATTCAGTGGAAGCAATTACATTTAATTCAAGCATTCAACACAATTTAACATGTTCATTGTAATTCATATAAACAATACAGTTGCATGGGTAAATTTACAAGAATACTTATTTTCGAATGAAGCTTCCCGCAACGAGCTATGCTGCTGCAACGTTCCACTCAACCATAGGCCAGTGTGCTCCTTAATCTCTCAGCAACACCGCCACCCCCGAGCTGGGCATGATTTCCCCAAGGAAAAGGAAACTAGCAGGCTCACACATAACCAAAGATATGTCAAAACTCAGTCAACCCAAAGCTATGTTTGGGTTTATCAGACTGCCAAGGGGATGGAAAGGTTTGTTGCTAAACTAGTGAACTCAACCATAGAGCTATGGACACCTGCACAAGATCTGAATTGGCTTTCCCACCACATACACATTCAACACAAGGAATTATCCCCTTCTCTGCTGTACAGTCCCTCAAGCTATGCATTCCCTTCCAGTGCTATTCAGGATGTGCAGTAAGGAATAATGAGTCCTCAAGATCTCTCAGTGAGGTTCCTCATGCACTAGACTTATCACACAAATTACCTCTTCCACTCTTAAGTGATTTAGACCAAATAAAAGAGTATAACAACTCAAACCAAGGAAAGAGTGCACATACAACAAAATACCAATTGTTGGTCCTTGAAAAAATGTTAGGGAACCCAAAAACAGATTTGCAGATGGAGAAAACACCAAGGAGAGAAATTCGATTTCAACAATCGTTTAATGACTTCCTAGGGCCAAAATCAACCTATGCAAAAACCCAAATTGTGTTTTTGATTTCTGAAGGTGATTATGGCAATACAAAACGATTGCCATAAACTCCAAAATCGTGAATCTAGCTTCTTGGCCACTCAACAAGGTAAAAATAGTGCCCAGCCATTGGAGAATACATGAAAACACAGGAGAACGTAAATCTTTCTTGCTCACTTGTTGAATAATAACCAATACGAATTTCTGGGCATGCAAATATGAGGAAAATGAGCGAAAACGTTAATGATAACACACAGAGAACTGCATCTGCATGAAGGAAGCCAAAGTGAAGAGGAAAGGGTGAGGAAAATGGAAGTAATGGGTGAGTAATGGCTTGGGCATGCATTCCCAAGCATTTACTTGCCCCACAAGTCAGAAAAACGTTTTCCAAAATCTGATGACTTCTTCAATTCGAATTTCTAAGTGCAATACTCTTCCCCATTCCCATGCATTAACTAACTCAACCATATTTTGGAAGAATTAAATGATTGGGCACAAAAGACAAAATGGGTAGTTGAGGGTTTGATGGGTTCTCCCTTTGACATTAGGCTTTTCCCCATTGGCCCAAAGGTTAAATATTTCTCCCTCGTTATTCCTTAGGAAAATCATGCCCCCATTTCATTATTTGTTGCATAGACATAGCTGGTTGGGGTTTTTAATTAAATTGCATATTTACATGAGGACAAAATTATATTGTGCCACCAATTATACCTTGGGCAATGATTTTAATGGCCAAAACATAAAACTATAAATTGATGATGAAGCTTTTGACTTTTGCTTCACACCACGATGAATTACAACATATACATTTTTAATGCAAACAAGGTCAAAACCAAAATGTTACACACTATATTCAGATTGATGACAAACCAACCAACGAATGTCTTTAGCCATCTTTAAACGCAAACCAATTTAAATACAAAGCTGAAAACAAAGAAAGTAAAATGCATATGCCATTACACATTCAAATGGAGGACAAAGAGAATCAATGCAAACCAACTCACCTCTATGGCGTGATTACTGTGATCCAAGCAAAGTGAGTCATTCCTGCAACGATTTTGATTTTGAATACTGCTTTTAACTAAATTTATCTGCCTTGACCCTGGCTTAAATGTGAAAATCCATCCACATTTCACTGATGAACCTATCCCTCCAGTATTTATTTCCCATTCTCTTTGCCATCTGTTTATGGCGGTGGGCAGCAGTCGGCTCTCTCAGTATTTCCACGCGCTTCTCTCCTTCCAGTGTTTGAACTATCGACCGTGCTTCACTGCCTTCTTCTTCCACAGATATTAAGGGGCTACCATATACATGCAATTCCCTCAGATTCTGTAAGTTTTGGAGTCCTTGAGGAAGGGTCTTCAGATTGAGGCACACCACCAACCCCAATCTCTTTAACAGAGGCATAGCCCCCTCCCTTATCGGAGGGAAAACCTCCACCACCCTCGTGTCTTCTAACCAAAAACTTTCCAGCCTTGGAAACGCACCCTCCTTGCCATAGGAATCAGGCAACTCTAATAACAATGACGATCCAATTATATCCAGTCTCTTCAACCATTTAAGCTTCTCCAGCCCTACAGGAATCTCCTCCAGTTTGATACAATTCTTTAGTATTAGACAACCCAGCTTCTGAAAATCACATATCCATGATGGGATATTACCTAAAACGCTGGACTGCATAACCAGAATGCTTAGCTCTGCCATATTTTTCATGTCCTCTGGTAAAACCTCCATCCGATTCGTCCGCAGGATAAGGGTCCTCATTTCTACCATATTACCCACTATACCCTCCGTAAATGGTTGCGCCCACTCCTCCAGTGCCAGCCATTTTAGGTGCCTCAGACTCTGCAGATCATTGAAGCGAGCAGCTCTTTCGTACTCTGCACGACCTCCGGTCAGATCACACACAAACTTGGGCTGTGGTGTTGGCTTCCAAGCATTACAGCACTTATCCATTTTCAGATACTGCAGCCATGTCAGCTTTGAGATCCCGCAAGAAATATATTTCACCCCTTGACAAAAGCTTAGATCCAGATATATCAAACTTGTCATTTTATGTAACCCATAAGGCAACTCACTCAGATGTCCACAGTGGGACAAATCCAGTATCTGGAGTTTCTTCAAACGTGTTATTGAATTGGGAAGCTTCTTTATCGGCGCTCGTGCTAAACGAAGGAACACCAAATGCCTCAACCCTCCAAAGCTATCAGGCAAAGTTTTGATGGACGTTCCTCCCAAATCCAGGACTCTCATGGAAGTAAAAGTCCTGATCACGCTTGACGGAATATCTTCTAGATATTTGCTTTCGGACAGCAACATTGCCCGAAGATCCTGGCCTTTGAACTCATCAGGGATTGACTTAAATTTGTTTTCCATCAGAGAAATCCTTCCTTTGCCTGTGCAATCTTTCAAAGGGAATACCTCCAAATTTTTGCCCGCTCTGAAGCAGCAGTTTTCTTCCTTCTCAGCAATCTGCAGCGCCAGATCATGCAACACATCGTGCATAGAGCAGGCCACCACCTGTCCGTCAGCGTCCGTGATACTAGCTTCGATCAGACATCGATCCAGTAAAAAGTTGGCGTGAGACCTTCCAATTTCTAATGGATCTTTACCTTCTTCCGTCGGAAGGAGACCATCTCCTATCCACAAGTTTATCACATCCTCCACATACATATCCTCGTCCTCTTTGAAAGCTCCTATGTACAGAAAGCAGAGCTGCAAGGCAAAAAGTTCTTCCGTGCAGAGGGCATCGTAACTTAATCTCAACCGATTATAGAGTTTCTTCTCTACTTGAGGGTCGAGTTGATCTGCACTTCGGAATTTTTCTAATGTCAAACGCCAGTCCGATTGGGTAGTGATGCCCGCCATGGCTGCTCCTATTACTTTGAGAGCAAGTGGCAGGCGATCGCACTCTGCACAGACATCCCGAGCAATCATTTCGATTACCCCAGGTGGAGTGTGCTGATTATCTGCGAAGGCATGAAAGCAGAAGAGCCTCCAGCTCTGGTCTGGAGATAGATAATCCATGCTAATGGGCTTGCTCACTCTCATCTTTGAAAGCACTCTTCGATCTCTTGTTGATACAACGATCTTGGAACTGTTATTGGCACTGTTATTGACAGGATCGTCTGGTACGCCCAGCATCTCCAACAGAGTTTCACTGTCATCCCAAATATCATCTAAAAACAACAAGAATCTCGTACTGCTCATTTTTTCATGGATCCATCGCCGAACATCCTCCTCGTCCCATCTAACATCAAAACGCTCATTTATATGGAGGCTTATCTGCCTCCCAAGATTCTTGCGGAGATTTATGATTGACAAATTATGGGTAACTGCCAACCAAAGAATCAGATCTTTTTCATAGTGTTGCTGCACTTGCTTGTCATTAAGGGCTCTCTTGAGGAGCAGAGTTTTTCCAGCTCCTCCCATGCCGAAAACACCTATTCTGCATGGGGTAGAGGCTGCTATTTCCTTGTCATCCATTAACAGACTTTTAAGGTTTATGAATTCCTCACCTTGTCCGACGATGCACGGCTCTTGAATTGGCTGCTGCCTGTAACTTGCAAGGCTCGGCGGGTTAGTTGAGGGAATTGAAGATTGGTTCTGAGCAGCCTCCTGGCTCCGCAACGTATTAACCAGATCAGAATGGACCAGATAAGCGAATCCTATCAAAGGCAATCTATCCAGATGACCATTCAGCCTGTCAATACACTTCCTGATCTTCTTACTCAAAATATATCGAGATACCACATTGTATGGTGAAACTTGACACTTCTGCACTATTTCTCTTGCATCTTCCAGGGTGCTGTTCAATGTTTTAAGCCAGTTGTTCACTGCAACGGGCTCAATATTCTTAGCTGCATCACTCTGAGACTGCCGAATAGCTTTTTTTTTTTTTTTTAATTTCCATGTTTACAGGCTGAATCTCCTTAACTAATTTTTCCAAACGCCCAAGCTCTTTTGTACAACAAACAGCAATCTTAATCTCTTTCTCTATTAGATTAATCAACCTGTCAATAACAACGCCTATCAATCCCGAGATTAATCCAGGATCTCCCATATTTTCTCAATGATCTGAGTCCAGTCCAGCTACCACAATAGGTATGCCTGAAAATGAACTAGGTTTTGTTGAATCTGAAGAACGAAAACGTGAATTCGTGAACATGAAGTCGGGTAACGCGGCCATCCTAAACAAACATCAAACATGTACGTTTGGTATATTCAACTGACTAACAGAAGTCAATGGTTGACTTCGATGTTAGTCCGTTGCATGGACCTAACGTATATGCTCTTTAAGCTCAGGGTTGTAACGCGGATGAGAATTGTGTCAAAGGAATAAAGTTCGTACAAAGCAGAAGAGATAAAAAAAACGGAGTAACCTTTCTACCCGACCATTTGCACCGATCGGACGACATGGCTCGTGTGAGCTGTCACATCACGCATTGCTAGTCGTCCAATCGATGCAAATGGTCGAGTAAAAAGATTACTAAAAAAACCAAAGCCGACATTTTCAACGTTTTCTTTTCCTTAAAGATGACGTTTCCCGCACTTTATTGATTGTTTACCTGTTCAAGAAATTGAATGTAGTAGGGTTATTAAGCGTAAGGCTTTTTTTTAAGGGACAGGCGACTCTCGAGCAGGGATCAAATTTGAAGGGCAGGGTTTCATTTCACTTTGAAGGGATTGAACCCTTCAATGTTGACATGTAAAAATAAATTATTCTTTTTATTTGAAAATGTAAGTGTACAACAAAATTTCATTATTTATTAAAAGTAAAAAAATTACAATAAGAAGAAATCCTTAGTGATTCAACATTTACATGGAATTAGTGAGGTAAACCATGTATATGATGATTTATCACGTCCAAATTATTTTTATGGGGGATTAATCAAGAGTTAGTATAGAGAAGGAGAGACTAAATAAAGGTTGAGAATGAAGAACATGTAGCGGGTGATGAAAGATGAGATTGAGAAAAAACCCCTTTAGAAAGAGATTGGTGCACTTGTTTTGTTAATGTGAACATAGTGATAAACGTAAGGAGTATTGGTTTTTTGTATTGCATTGTTCTTTGGCCTATTTATTTTGTTAAGGGAAATTTTTGTTTCCTATCATGCGAAAGTGATTAGAGTAGTTGAGAACTACTAGCGACTTTATTTGAATGCATAATATGAAATTGGGGATGAAAGTAGCCTCATGGAGTACTAAGGCTTATTTTGTCTAGAATTGTTTTGAGAAGATCACCTCCACTACTAGAAGTGCTATGTTACAAGGCCAAAATAGATCACACATGAGATTCCTAACATTAATAACAAAAACTAAAAAGATGATTTTGTCCAGTGGCAAGGTATCCACCTAAAACTAGTGTACTTCTAACATTGTACATCCCTCGGAGATTTAAAATTGTTGATCCTTATTGTGACCACTTGATCATTACCATAACCAATGGTTTAAAGAAACAACATAAAAGTAAAAAAAATAGAAGAACAACTTTTCCATGACATTTTACCTTACATGTTTTGAAATGAACTTTTCTAAGTGCTATTAAAATCATTGGATTATTATCTTTCCAACTAAAAACATAACTTTTTTCCTATCCACATTTCCATTAATAGCCAAAATAAAGTTACAAATACCATCACAAAGCTAATTGATATGTTTGTCCATATGGACTGAGTTCGTGAGTAACTAGCCATTCAATTTCAAAATCCACCTAATACCTAAGCATAGTCTTCACCATAATAAACCTAAGTATTAAACACTTGAAAATTTATCCTTCAAACTTTAGTCTTGAGTCTATTTTACTAACATCTAGATGTCAAATGAGAGGGATTGATAGGGATTCCCATTTCCGTTCTCAAAACTCGATGCATATAATTATTATTCAAACACATTGAAAAGGTATCCTTCAAACTTCAATTTGGATCTTACTAGTATCTGGATCTCACATAAGAAGAAGTTTGAGAGGGCTTCCACAATTATCTTTTCAAAATTCCATCTTATATTTATGTGAAAATGTTAGACAAAAAGCAAGGACTATTATATAGTGTAACCTCTTTGTGAACTTTACATGATTCAAAAATGTCATTTTGACAAAAAAAAACATATTTACAATCTCTTCTCTTAAATTATCAGTTGATAGGTTTTAGGAGTGGTATCCAAGGTAATTGCAGACTCCATTTGATATGTTAACATTACAAACCTTTATCAAGATTCATCATCAATACAACGAGTCAAGTTCACTAACACATAAAGATTTATTAATATATCTTTAACAATGAGTCAAGTTCAATAACACATAAAAATTTATTAATATATCTTTAACAACATAGTTCAAGAGAAAACTAGGAAATTGATAATATTGACTATATAACTAAGACCAAACCCAAACCCTAAAATTGTTACGCCAGATAATAAGGAAGTCTAAGTTGTGATTAAAACAAACACCCTAAATTGCTACAATGATTTTAAACTTAGAATAAAATAAAAATCTAAATTAAATTTATTAATATTAAATATTTTTATTGTGAATTACTTAACCCATTTTTTATAAACTATATAACTAAATGTAATATCTAATTCTAACCTATAAATACTCCAAATTTTTATATAAAAGAATAATTTAAGCTCTAATTTTAATAATTAGTGACTTATTGGCCAAAACCTAGGAAATATTTAATGTAAAAAAACAACCCAAATGATCATATCTCATTTACTCTAATATAACCTAAAAGGCATAATTCTAATAAAAATTAAAACTTAAAGATTAATCTACAACTTAATCTTGTATGGCTATCTAATCTTTTTATAATAAAATTTAACGTGGATTTCATTAAAGAAAAGTTTAACCTGGATTTCATTAAAGAACACTCCAATAATTGAAGAGGGGATCTTTTTTAACAATTTAAATAAGGTCAATTATGGTACAAAAAGTTTTTGTTTTAGCAATTCATCTCTTTGATTATTTTCATATTCAAAGGTAAAAATTTTATTTATTTATTTATTACCTATTATAATTTATAGTTTATGGTCAATTTCGAATGTACACAAATTTATTGGAAATTGGAAATGAAAAGAAAATCACTTCGAAGCAATAAGTGCATACCCCAAAGGAATAGTGATTGAGACTAGTCACAATAGTAAGAGGTAGATATACACCTCTAGGTGAAATGAACCATGAAAAACATGCTATCTTACCTATGTAATAGCAAACTCTCCTCTCCCTATATATTGCTTTCAGTGCCTGTAGTTCCTATAATGTAATGAAATTGAGTTGGAATGCTTGTAGTGCCTATAATGGTTCAATCTATCTATTCATGAGCTATTCATGAACAAATCTATCTATCCATGACATAAGAAATATTAGGTGAGTAGGTAAACTGTAGTAAGGGAGGGAGCACAAAGAAAGAACCAAAGTCAATACAAATTGAAATGGTTTCATCCAATGCATACATTGCACGTTCTTATCCATGTGGCCTCCCTAATGTAGGGGTTATCCTCATAAAAGTAAATACCTTCTATACCTTTAATTATATAAATCCTAGAAATTGCAAATAAAATAAAAAAATGATTTCCAAGTCTCTCTAATATTGACATCTTATCAGGTAGCTAATTTACGTAAACACTTCAAATTCTCCAACAAATATCAAGTATTTTAAACTTTTAATTTTAATTTTGTTTTGTTCTATTATGGTTTATGGCTTTCAGATGCACACAAAAATATTTGTAAATCAGATATAAAATGAGAAGCATTGCCACCACCTAAATGTTTTAGGAGCAACAACTATTTATTCAACCTCCCGGATCCCACAAGAGATGACTATAATACACACTCGATTATTGTGTGGAAACCTATAATTCACATCTATATGGCCCTCACACGATTCACATTGGAAACCGTTGGGGCGTGTTCTTCCATTCATGTCATGGAGAAAGATCTCATTCAAATATGGAGACGTGCACGCGGATACAACATTATAATTATTTTAGCTAATTCAAGTCCATACATATATAAAGAATTTTCTACTCTCTTGGTCCTTGGAGCATATAGTTTATTGAACTTAGATAAGGGACAACTCTATCAGGTTGGTGAAAAAATCGCTCGTTAGGTCGTTGATAAAATGAGGCATTGGAATTTGGAAGTACCTTTGAATGGAGGATTGATTGCACTCGATGGCGACTCTATTGGTCAAGTGCGATTGGGCCTACCTAAAATAAAAACCCCAGAATGAAATACCTAATGCTTTCTGGCAGTAACTTTTTTTATCAACCCTAAATTCAACAAATATGAATCATGTCCTCCCCAAATGCTCAATTAGAAGTGATCAAACAAAAGCCCAAATTTTAGGTGGATTATGGATAGTCCTTCCAATGTATATCAAGTTTATGGCACCCAATTCGAAGTGTTCAAACAAAATCCCCAATTTTAGGTGGATTATGGATAGCCTCTCCAATCTATATCGAGTTTATCAGCCCTATTGGAAAGGTTAAGTATTTATTAGTCCGGTATATGGAAGAACTTAAAATTTTCCAACAAATATCAGTACAAGTTGGGTGTCTAGTGTCTACCATAGTCAACAACGAAGACAAATAATAAACACTCATTTGGGAGGTTTGCAACATTGAGGTTGTTGAAACCATGTTCTTTGCTAGCTCACTGCACTCCCAATCCCTCATTCATGAACGTCCGTTGAGGATTCCCTTGTTTAGATATATTGGTAGACAATTTTTTCTTCTTATTTCCATTATTAGAAGGCTGACAGGAAAACATAGGGGTCGGAGTCTCCAACATTTACAGTGTCGGTTTCCAGTTAAATATTTTATCCTTTCAACCTTTGGATTTCATTAAGGAAATTGGAATAATTCAAACATTTGTATTCAATTATTTTTCTTTCTTTCAACCTAATGTTTAAAATTCACGACAGATAAAGAGCATTGGCATAATTGGAACTCAAATACCAGGCTCTTTCTGCTTGATCCTCTGCCCAAATGAAGTTGTGGTCCTAGCCTATGAAAAGTATACATTATTTTGGTTCTGATTTCATTTATATACTAGGTTTTTAGGGTTACATCTATTCAGTATTTGAGATCTATTTTGGCAGACGTGCGGTCGCATAATACATTACAAATTTCAAACAACATTTTGGATGGAGAAGTTTTACACCCTTATATTTATAACATGAGAAGGAAATCCAACAAGCAACACATTTAACATTTCTCCATATATAAAATGTTACACAAGTACAAAATGTTGTACATACCTATAAATTCATGACAACCAAGTCGGCATCTTAGCTTTGCAAAATATTATGGAGGAAATAGAAATTAGGGAGACACGGAAACATGTAATTGAAAAGTTGAGATTTTGAGTCCCAACCTCCGACTGTTCTATACTTGTAAACCCAGGATATTTTTTTTTCTCCCACAGACATCGCCAATCTCTTTAATTTCAGGGAAGCTCAATCCAACCTACCCAACATTCTACCTTTGCTTCTCTTGCTCCTACCTGCGACGTAGGTGGCACCTTCGAGTTGTGCACCACAGAAGAAGCGAGCAATTAGAATGTGTAGCTATTGCCTTCTACGGAAAGACGATTGAAAGCAATGCCATCTCAATTCCACAATATATCGACGCTCCTGAGCTGGTTTACCTTGCCTGAGTTAGAAAAATGCATGTTTGTGTAGAGTCACATTAAAAAAAAACATTTTATAATTGCTTCTACATAACATAGATATATCTATGCAGGTGAGAGAAAACTGGGTATTGTTTTCGTGAGGTGTCCAGAGACTTTTAGAGATCATTATTCGTTTCGAGGGTGCTTAGGGAATAGATAAGAGAGCCCACAGGAGGAAGAGGAAAAAGAAGAAGAGGAATCAAGTCAAAAGGCTAGGCGAGTGAGGAGGTGAGACGTAATAATGGTATTTGCAGGAGAATCCCACTGGTGGTATAATGATGGAAACCAACCTCTCCAAATTGTAACCATTGCCGACGTATCCAACCCTCATAATCAGCTTGGGCGCAAGAGTTACTGCATAAGCATCCCGACAAATTAAGTAATGATAATATTCAGTTAGGTATATGACAAATTCTTTCGCTTCTCTTACAGATTACTATATGTGTATTGTACAACCCTTCTCTTTGGTTGGCACTCCAATCTAGTTGCCTTTGTATCTTCTTCCTAACCCTATTCCTTCGTTGAGAAAGGCAGGCTAAGCAGCCTAGGTGGACCATGCGAGACTGGGAGTGTTGATTCAAATGATTATGAACCTAGTAAATGAATGGAAATTGGAATAAATCTTCGAGTCCTCGACTAACTAGTATAGGATACAATTCATGAACACAAACAAAAGGCGGCGTGTTGCTAGCCTGCTACCAAATATTTGTCATCCCAGTCCTGTGGTGGTCATAGAAATGTCTGGGACTGGGTGAAACCTTGGTCTCTCAATTTGAAGACCCATTGGACCAGGTTAGGTTCGAATCCGACAAAAATTTCTCAATGCATTGTAAAGTACAACTTGTAAGTTATAACCCAAAAAACAACACCATTAGTTTTTCCTTATGGAGCCTTGACAATGGAGGGCTGTCAAATCAATTCACCATCCAAAGATATGACTCATATGAGCATTAATTTTACATCATATACTCAAATACACAAGTGACTTGTAAGTTATTGAGATCACGTGACTCTCTAAACAAGAAGATGCCAGATGGAAAACCAAGTTGGTAGGCTGGCATTCTCTCAGACCAAGATTTAATGAAGTTGGTGAATCAGTAATCCATGTCAATTCCATTAAATTCTTTAAAAGTGAACATCGAATCCTGAGTCACAATCTCGACTCGTCGAGTTGAACTAGGCACTGGGCAGTACAATGGCCCACTGTGGTCTATGCCCATTGGGATCGAGATCCTCATCCATGATTCGACTATTTGAGGGCACTTGGGAAGAATCTGAGTCCCAACTCTTCCACAGTCCACTGAATCATTGATAACCCCTGGAAGGGCAAATTTTGTAGCCGCCCTTCTGTTGCAAATTTACCCAGGCTTACTCAATTTCATTATTGATGGGCTGGAAATGAAACTAATTTTTTTTTGCATGGTAAAATTCCTTGTGGCCTTCTATGAAGGGTAAAATGGCCTTTGAAGGGCTCTGAAGGCTTCAAATTTGAAGCCTGCTCTCGAGTCTTGTCGTCTGTCGAGAGCCTATCGAGAGCTGCCATTTGTCATATTCTAATTTTTTTTCATATTTTAACATTTGTTATATTTTAATTTTTTTTCATATTCTAAATCTTTTTATTTATTGAAAAAAGGCATGCGACTAAGAATTTAATACGGTTGAAAACATTTAGAACGGGCCAGGCATTTGATATAATCATTTTTTTAATGTATTTTATTTAACACCCTTAAAAACATTTGGAACGGCCGCGCATTTGATATGATTATGCTTTAAACGTATTTTATTTAACACCGTTGAAAACATTTGGAACGAGTCGGGCATTTGATATAATTATTTTTTTAATGTATTTTACATAATGGTTTTTTTTATAAAGTGCTTTCTTTAAGATGGTTAAAGTTAAAACAATAAAAAAATTTAGCTTTAAGATGGTTAAAGTAAAAACAATAAAAAAATTTAGCTTTAATTAAAAAAAATGTTTTTAAGTTAAATGAATCTCATTTAACTATAGTTTTGAATATCTAATCTTTATTATATCGTAAGTTTTCTAATAATAAAATAAATTTAAATTTAATTTAATTTAATTTTTTATTAGAAAATAAATTTAAATTTAATTTAATTTAATTTTTTATATTATAAAATAGTATTTAGTATTATCTTGTGATTTTATAAAAGAATTTATTATAATATATTATTTAGTATTATTTAGGATGTATTAGTTTACTTTTTCATAAAAGTATATTTATATTTATATTTATATATTATATTGTATTTAAAAAATTTATAGATAAATAGATTTTTTTATATTTAATTGTAAATAATATTAATAAAATAAAATATTGATTATATAGTATATTTTAAACATTTAACTTGAAGTTTAAGAAAATTGGATTATTGTTTTATGTGTAACTAGGAAATACTATGGTTATGGTTATTGTTTTATTTATTAAGTTTTTTTTAAATTGTAATTGCATTTTGGACATAATAATTTAAGTGGTTTAATTTTTTATATTTTTATATTTTTTGGAGTTATTTTTAGGAAGACAAATTCTCCACTTGATAAGCCTGGTAAATGTATATTTCATATTATAAAATCACATGTTGTATATATATACACCCGTTTTATCTTGAAAAACATATCATAAAATATACATGGTTGGACTATTCATGAATGGGAAAATAATACAACATTATGAGTAGCTAAAGCATAGATCAAAGCATGTATGAATTTTATATTTCTCTTTAGCTTTACTGGAAATTATGTGTAGCAATTGTTGTAGGGAGTGTCTTTTTTTAACCTATTTCCAAATCCATTTTCTTTCCTAGAAAAGTAATATAATAAATCATTTTAAATAGTTACTAATTTAGACTTTAAACCAAATATAATAATATATATAGTTTTTATTAAAATTTACCATTTTTCTCATAAAAAAAATAAAATTATAATAAAGAAACAGTTACAAAGATTGAAATTGCATTGCCGTGGTTGTAAGGGCTTATAGAATTCACGCAACCCATCTCAAGTGGGCCTAATGATCTAAATAAAGAAAAAAAACAGTGTCATCTATATTGTAACATTCATTAAAAAAAAACAATGTCAATCATCTATATTGTAATTTTTTGGGTAGTTAATTTTATTAGTAATTTTTTGGAGAATTTAACTAAAGATAATCTAGGTTATAAGAAGAAACAACTCCAATTGTAGAACATGTTATAAAAATAATATGTATAATAAACTAGCATACATTCTAGATTCAAAATTAATATAAATAAGCTATTATTTTTATAAATTGTCAATTTTTTTAAACCAATATATTTTTTTCTTTTAACATATTAGAATTATATATATATATATTAAAATTTAATATTTAAAATTATTTAATTATTATTTATCTATAGAAATGATGTATAATTAAAATTTATTATATTATTATTAAGCTTGAATATATTATTTATAAGTATTTCTTTTTGAAAATTTAACTCAATATAATTTAAATTAAAAAAACAATTTTAAGTGTACAACATGTTATAAAAATAATATATTAGAATAAACTATTAAAAAATTATTTTAAACTAAAGGTTTTATATTCATTTTCTTTCTAATTTTTTATATTAAAATATTTCTCTATTAACATAAAAAAAGCTTTAAAGTTATCATAAGCTATCATCTTTTTTATTAAATATCTTGATTTTCAAATTGTTAAACCATTTTTTCTAATATATAAATTCTTTACAATAGTTTATTACATTACTCTTAAAAAATAATATATTATTAAAATGAACATAAATCATAAAATAGTTAATATGTTTTAAATATGTATATAAATTTACATTTACTTATATTGGATCTTTATTTCACAATGAATTTTATAATGAGTATTAGATGAATGCCAATGCCAAAACATAACTACAATTTATCATTCCAAAAATAAAGCAATTTAGTTATTTAATATTTTTATTTAGACAGGAACTAAGTTACCCTCGATGCATCCTTTTTTATGACTTTGTAAAAATGGCATACCTTATATTTATACTCAATGCATAAATTACAAGATAGTATTACAAAAGAAGGAAATAAAAAAGAAAAAAAAAGTAAGAAGCATGAAGTTAATATACTTATATAAACTACTTCATAGTATATGGACGTGCCCTTATAATGTAATTAAGAGATATTCAAGGGGCATGTTCATATAATGTAATTAAAGGATATGCAAATATAATTAATTAAACAAGGTTATTAGATTGGTAAAAAACTAAAGACCCATTTTACCTTATGGTTGGCCCATATGTAAGGAGGATTGGAGGTACACTTTTATGGTTGGAACATATATAAACTATGTATGGAGGAAAAATTATATGTGTGTGGACCCACCCAAGAGGTTTAATAAAAAAACTTAACTTTGTAAATTTAAATATTTACCAAACAAATTAAACAAATAAAATTTTTATGAAGCATTTGATTTCTATCAAATAAGCATGTATTATCATTTGGAGTAGAGTTTGAATTTTAAAATTTTAAAAGTAAATTGATATTAAAATATGAAATATTAAGATATTAAATTTTATGTTTGAATAAATACATTATTATTATTATAGTGCTTATTAAATAAGCACTTTTTTTATCACGTTGAATACACAATATATCCTTAAACTTGTATATGTAAATCTACATCATGAAATAGTGACATAAGGATCATGGTATATTGAAACTTCTGTTTATGTAAAAAGATAAATGCATTTTTTTCTAAGACATAAATATCTCTACCTCTTAAACTCAATTCCACATGGTAACACATTCTTATTTGATAAAAACTAAGTGTTTCATTGAATACATATATCACAAAATCAATTCTACCCATGCTATGAGCATTTTTTAGGAATATATGTGAAAAGTTAGTAATAGTTATTTATTGAAAACAAGCATATTCACATTGCAACCAATACACCATGATGTAACTAGTAGGAAGAACCACTCTCTTGTTATTGCTTTCATTTGAATAAGGATCATGGTATATTTGGGCCTTATATGTTTTTATGGACTACTTCTATTTAATCAATATAAGATATTATTTGTATAGTGAGATTTTGATTCCATTAAAACAATTCGAAGACACATATGTTAAGAATATGAAAGGGGAACTCTCTCATATTGTAAATCAAAACATTTCCAACTATACTCAAGTATACATCTCACACTAAAATACAAAATATATATTTTTACAGTCTCGACATTTTATTGTTTGTCATCATTGGAATCTAGTCACGCAATGCTTAATAAAATTGCATTTCTAATTTGATGATGTTGATTTTGAAATTCTAGTGTTTTCCATCACTAGAATCCGATTTGCAACTCATGGGAAATCTTGCAAATAATAATAACAAATACATGCTCCAAGCAATGGCTATGCCTATTGCATGATCGGTCACAAATTTCACCAATGGTTCAAATGCACAGTAAGATGATGACCATCAACTAGAAAAACAAATATCCTTATGTGTAGGGAAGAGAGTAATGTTATCTTACAAATTATGGTTCTAATCAAGATTAGTAAATGGTGCATGCAAACTCGTCATGTAAATTATATACACACTTGGATCTATCTCTCCTAAGTTACTACCCTATGTTGTCCCCACATCTAATAATTACATTGGGCCTCCATGCGACCAATCTCAACCAAAGCACATATTAATTCCACCCATAAATTGCAATAACAATAAAAAAATCCCCCTCAAGATCTCTTGGGAATTGACTATACATAAAAACCATGAATTGACATTAACAAGGTCCACCATTGAAGTTGGTAACAATGAATGCCAAGGATTGACCTTCATAGCAATGCCATGCACTGCAACATTAGAAGGAATGTGAATTGCACTATCGTTCTCCCTAGAATTCTTTGCAAAGATGAAAGACACTTCATATGTATGACTTCAAAAAAAAGGAAGAGGCACACCTCATTCTTTGTCCTTTTCACACTTAAAATTGCAACCCTCAATCCCTGCACTCCCCCTACCAAAGGAAAATAACAATGTTGATTTCCAATATAATTAGATTCAAACTTGATCATTACCTAGCCTTTTATTATTTTACCCACATATGTATACTTTTCTAGAATGACAAATTAATGTGCATTAATTTTACTTGCCATTGATTACATGGGTTTCTATTTATTGTTTATTGGTATTTGCAATAGAGTTTCTTTTCAATTTAATCGACTAAGTTATGCTTACCATAAATTAGCTAAACTTGCTTTCAACACACAATATTATATTATGTGCATACACACAACTTTTTCTCATTATTTTTCAACATATTGAAGTTTTCTTCATCTTTTCATTTCCCCTCCTTTGGGGGTATGCTCATATTTAAAGTATTCACTTTATGGATGGTTAGTGTTTTTACAATGTGGCATTTTCACATAGTGGGCCTGTATTTAAGTATTTTTGACTGGCCATTGGTCTGGAATTTCAGATACCTTTTTATTTGTCAAACTAAGATTTGATGATGGTTTTGCATTTAACATGCCTTTGCCTTTTCTCCAAATTCATAAATGTTAAAACTAATTCACAAATTTACAACTATAAAAATTAAAAACTTAAAAGAAGTGAATTAATGGAAGACTAGTTATATTGAAAATGAAAGCATTAATATTGAGATGTACAAAAGGAAAAAATGTCAAAACTAATTCACAAATGTAAAAACTTAAAGAAAGTGGATTAAACCATGATTAATTAAACTGAAAATGAAAACATTAATATAGGGATGTGGATTACCATCTCTGAGTAGGACCTTAAGACTCTGATATTTCTTGTATTCATTATTATTGTCAAGTATTATTATTTTTTCAGAATTTTTAAAAAAGATTGGCTTTTATGTCTATGGGCTCATCTTTTTCTCCTAATTTTTAAAAGCTTCCTCAATAACCATCATTATTTTTATAACTATGTTCAACATTTAATATAATGCAAATTGTAATATAGTGCTTAAAAACTAGAAATTTAATATAAGGCACTATATGCCATTTCACATTTGCTTGCTAATTGATAACATTTACACAAACTTTATTTAAATAGAATTTTAATCAAATATTACAAATTTCAATTAGAAATTTAATATAAAGCACTATGTCATTCCACATTTCCCTGATAACATTTAAAAAACAAATTTTTTTTTTTATAGAATTTTAAAACAGTTAATGTATATAAATCTATCTAGAGGATGTTGAGATTTATTTAAAATCATTAATGTACAGAACTCTATCTTAAAGCTGCTGAAATTTATAATGCACACAAACTGTAGTGAAACAAGAGCCATGAGGTGGCAATGTCATCGCAGTTACTAATAGTTATTGCTGTAACACCAATACTATAAGAAAAACAACTAGTTTATTTGACCAAAGAGTTAAGACTGGAATAATTACTCTTAACTAAATGTACTACAAAATATAACGATCTACATAACCAAAAGGCAGTCAGGCTTACACCAAAGAGTTAAGATAGGAATAATTTCTCTTAACACCATCAAAGCAACACCACTGATAACCTAAATTAATTTCTTTAATAAAATAAGAATACAACTGGAGTTAGTGTAATCCATTGGTTTAACTCATTCTGCACAAGAAGCACACTTGCAACCATCCCTTGTGTTCTCTCAGAGCCTCGAGGAGCATGCATGAATGCAAAAGAATTTGTCAAATACCCATGCAATACAGCCAGCTCCCTACATTTTAGTTTAAAAATTAAAATAACCCTAACTCTAAGCTACGTATCAGAGTAACCCTAAAGCCTCTAATTCGAACCACCAGAGGCCAAAAAAAATGTACAAGATATGGTACCATCATTATTAGGGTTTATCTCATTCTGCACAAGAAGCACACTTGCAACCAACAATAAGGAGTTCATTGCCACGTCTGCAAGAATTATGGTGTGGAGCACCGAACAGTTGACACTACACAACATACTCAAGAGGAAAATAAATGGATGAAAACAAGAGCATCAATATAACAGTCGTAACAAATGGAGATGATAATGTATGAAAACCACCCTGGCCATCAATATCGAAGATTTATTTCTCAGAGCCCTTGTGTTCTCTGAGAGCCTCGCCCAATAATGAAAAAAAATAAAAATAAAACTAACAACCATAAAACTTGCCAGGCTTTCAACATGCAGCTTGCCACGCTCTTAGTATACCATTTGTCATGCTTGCATCGATTGCAACAAATTAGTATACAGGAAGCTCCGCATCCCAGCATCAAAGTTAAGCTGTCAATCAAAGCTTTCAATCGTCGTTCTGATAGTCCTTAATCAACTATTTCTTCATCATATTGTACCTAACTAGCCAATACTTGTGTCCCTTATCTGATACCCGTCCGAGCAACCGTACAACCCGGTTAGGTAGAAGACTCAATAAAAATATGATACTATTAAATATTCAGGGATTTTCTAATTACATCTAAATTTGGGTACATGAATGTTCAATACAACAGAATTATGCCAATAAAACATGAGGTTCTGAATATTCAGGGATTTTCAAATTCCCTCCGAATTTCCATACATGGATGTTCAATACAACCCAATAAAACATAGGGTTTGATTCTATCAATTCTACCGAATTCGAGCATGTCTCCAATAAAGCATGGGGCTATGGTTCTTACAAGTTGGTAAACAAGATGAAATTTGAATGGTCAAGTTGTTTGTGTAAATCCTTCCTAGAATCAAATTTATTTTCTTTATAAGCATTCAAAATTTATTTTATTTATAAGCATTCAGTTCTATGCTATATCAAAACTGGTGTAAATCAAGCTGAATATCAAATTGATTCAAGTTCTTTCTTTATAAGCATTCAGTTTTATAAGCTTAAATTGATTTACAGTTCAATCAAGTTCTTTGTTTAATTTTTTTCCTTTTTATAAGCATTAGGCTGTGTAATACATAAATCTGATGTTTGTTTAAACCAAACTGAATATCAAATTGATTTACACTTCTTACATAAGTTCTTTGTGTAAATATTGCCCTGTAGCATTATTTTTATTTTTAATAAGCATTAGGTTATCTGCTACTTATACTGATAAGTATTGTTAGAATATAATCCGTAGGGATTATATATTGTAAATAAATAAATAAATCTGAATAGTAGGAAGCCGAAAAGGCTGGGCGGAAGGTGAAACAAAACCGTCATATCAATTGTATAAATATATGCATTGGCATTGGAATAATATAGAATCGGGAGTTATAATACCTATCAGTGGTATCAAAGTTTGGCTTCCTGCCATAACTCCTACCTGCTGCATTTCGGTCCTGGAATTATGCTTGCCAGTCCATTGCCAGACTGCCTGCTCCGTCAGTCTGCCAGTCGCATGCATTGTATGCATTATTCTCTTGGAGACCTGCCTAACCCTAATTCTTGGTATTCTGCATACTCTCTGTGAAATTGTTGCTGCACTGCACCCTTTGGTGTTGCATTTTAGAATGCCCTCCTCCTTGAGATAAAGGAATTCTGGTTGTCTCTCGGCCACAGTCCTGAGTGCTGAGTCTCAGCAAGAATGTCTGGCCTGTGTTGTCTCTGCCTGCGTGTCGTTTACCTTTTCTAACAACTTTCTGAGGCACCAATTTTGTCTTGCAGTTCTATCTCACGTGCCTGTCACAATCCCCGACCTTTCATTCTTTATACGCTTTCAAATTCTCCCAATTCAAGTCATATTGCAGTGCTGCAGCCTCATCTCTTATCCGCCATGGCTGACTCGACTCCAACCTTCAGACTCCCATCTGAATTTTAACTTCGAACATGGTATGACCGTGATTAGATCACATGATCAAATGATCTATATGCCACTTACTATTTATTAGGGTTTCCTTTCTCGCCCCCTTGTCTTAGAACCAGAGTTTGGAGCTTCGGCGATCTCTGGGCTCTGGATTTTGCTACAGCAGCATAGAAGCAGTATTATTATTATATAGTATTACTGCGTTGAAGACTCTATATATGTATGTATAATCGCACTGCCTAAAGTGTTGGTGTGACTGATAGACTGCGTTGATATTGGTGGAGATGCGTTGATTTGATACTGCGTTAAACCCTAATTTTTTCTGTATGGAGACCCATCACCATTGAAAGCTTCTGTGAACTGTGCACTATTGTTGATGGAATGTGAAGCCGTGAAGACTTGGTTGAATACTGCTACGCCTGGAGGAGATAAGCATGCGTGCCATTGAAAGCTACGTTGAAGCTTGCTGAAGCCTTCGTGAAGCTTGCTGAAGCCTACGTGAAGACTGAGCCAGAGCCTGCGTTGGAGCCTACGTGAAGAGCCTGCGTGGAGACTGCTTATTGCGTGAAGAGCCTGAGTTAAAGACTGATATCATACATGTATATTGGTACTCTTACTGAGTTTAAGACTGATATCATACATGTATATTGGTACTCTTACTGCGTTGGAGAAATAATACTCTTGCTACATTGAGGATTTGTCTCTTTCACAAAACTGTGAAGTGGTGATGGCCCAAATCGACGTCAAAGCCTGATCTGTGCAGAGCTTTGTAGCTGTAAAAACCACTCTTGGCAATATGGCTTGCTCTCTATTGCATGCATTAATAATCTTTGTACTTTTCCACATTCAAGGCTTTTAATCGGGCTATCGAGGTCGGATAGTTTGAGCTAGCTGCCTGCGTGGAGTTTTAATAATTTGAGCTAGCTGCCTGCGTTGAAGGAGAGTGTTGTTGGTCTAATTGTTTGTGACCGATAGAATGTATAAAACCTATCTTTTGTGCCAGATTGATATATATGCTGACTGATATATTGAAGAATAATGTATGCTGACTGATATATCATACATTGAAGAATCTTGTTATTTTGTTGGTGTTGATTGCATTGAGACTGCTCGTGCAATTGGGAATATTGCCACTGTGCAATTATTCTGCTGCTGCAACTAGAAGTACTGCATCAAGCTGCTGGAGTCGCGACCTGCCTTGAAGAATAAAGCATGTGTGAAACAATTGTATTGAAGAAGCCTGTAAACTTGCATTGTATTCACCTTGGCAGAGACTGTAGACCTGCAAGGTTATTGTTTTTCTATTTCTCTTTGTCATATTAAGTTCATTCTTGTAAATTACACTAACAGCTGTAAAAGATGCAATCTTTGTCATCAATAGTTGGTGCCACTCTCTCTGGCAAAGAGAGAGGCAGAGGAAGAAGAAATTTCAGAGGCAGAGGGGGCAGAAACAAAAGATCAGATTTGCAGTGCAAGCATTGTGGAAATACTGGGCACACATCAGATCAGTGTTGGGCTTCGTGGGACTCCATCAAAGACAAACATAACCAGAAGAAAGATGACCAAGATGCTAGTAAATATTCTGATTCTTATATTGTTGCACATTGTAATCTTGGAATTCATGAAATGACTTCACTTTCATCTTACAAAGATTGTTGGTTGCTTGATACTGGTGCAACATCACACATGACATTTAGAAAAGACTGTTTTGAAGAACTTAATGAAACAATAGATGGCATAGTTTACTTTGCAGATAAGTCAAGTCTTAAACGAAAGGGAATGGGCACCATTCAACTGAAGATGCCCGGATTCCCTGATTTCTTGTTGAAGAATGTTCTCTATCTTCCAGAGTTGCAGAGAAGCCTGCTGTCCTTGGTGGAGATTCGACAGCAA